>OX940987.1:35376063-35548563 GCA_954871275.1 Leptopterna dolabrata
AAAGAAAACAGTTAGTAATAATTATTATTTTCGCCGTGTCAGGAATGATATTGTGAGGAAAATGGACGAGGAAAGCGACGGCGGCGAGTCAATCGCCGAAATTGTTGACAAAACAAAACTGAAGGTTGTGCAACACCGGACCTCTACTGCGGCATTCCGTATCCAGGATGAGCACATCAACTCAGCATTTGGTGAGCTCTATAATACTATCATTGCCCTTTGTGAATATTTGACCCAAGCTGATCTCAAAATGAGCACTATGGCTAGCACAATTACTCAAAACACAAACAGCAAGGCTGAAACCAAAATGTATAGTACGGATGAGGATGACCTTGAACGAGAGACAAATTGGATCCTCAAAAGAGGCAAAAAGAAACGAAAAGCATCATCCTCTCCGGAAGTAGCCACCTTACCTAATCAACCCAAAGGGACATCTGTCCCTAAAAAGCAGGAAATTAAGGATTACCCCCCTCCACCCATCAACGTAATTGGTATCAAGGACTTTAAGGAGTTGAGCCCACTAATAAAATCGGCGACAAGTTCAGAGTGGAAAGTAACCGCTCTCAACAATAATAAGTGGAAGATTAATGTCCAAGATAAGGACGCGTACCGTGCTGTGACCCAAAGGCTGAAAGACGCAAGCCTTCAGTGGTACACGTACGAGAATAAGCATGATCGTCCCATTAAGGTGGTAGCCCGAGGGCTTCATCACTCCTGCCCACCACAAGAGATTATTGAAGACCTCCAAGGTAGGGGTTATAAAATCCTAGAGGCAGTCAACCTCGTCAAGAAGGAAAAACAACCCAGTGAGCAAGATGCACCAATTACGGTGCTGAAAAAACTTCCTTTATTTATGCTCTCATTTGACAAAGAGGATGATATTAAAAAAATTTATGAAATTAAGCATATCATGAATTTAAAGGTTAAAATTGAGCCCCTGAGGAAGACAACAGCACTAATTCCACAGTGCAAGTCCTGCCAGTCGTTCAATCATACACACAGGTACTGTCAAATGGAACCTAGGTGTGTCAAGTGCGCTGGTAAGCACAATACAAGTGATTGCCAGAAAACAAATGAATCACCTCCCAAGTGCATCAATTGCAAAGGCGACCACCCCGCGAACTATCGAGGGTGTGAAGTGGCAAAGGAACTTCAAAGGCTCCGTGATAAAAGGGATAAGCCGGCCAGAAAAGACACAACCACCGTACCTGGTAGAAGAGAGAGTGTATCGAATTCTAAAGGTATGAGTCAAAAATGGTCCAAGGGAGAAGTCTCCTATGCGCAAATAACAAAAATGTAAAAGAGGTTCAGAAAGTAAAACCCACCACAGAAAATATGCTAGCACTAGTGCTGGAAAAACTGGAAGACCACAGTAAGATAAATCAAATTATATTCAACAGGCTAGATAAAATAGAACTGCAACTCTCAAATTACAAAAAATATGGGCCATAATACACTCCGTATAGCAACCTGGAATGCCAACGGGCTAGTTCAAAACATAAAAGAACTAGAGATTTTTCTCAATCAAGAAAAAATTGACGTATGCTTGATCTCGGAATCACACCTAACAAGAACATCCTACGCAAATATCAAAGGTTATAACATTTATCGCTCCGTCCACCCCGCCGATCGCGCTCGGGGAGGCTCGGCTGTGTTTATAAAGAGCAATATCAAACACTCGGAACAGCTGAAAATAGAGATCGAAAAAATGCAAGTCATCACAGTACAAGTGAGTACAAAAAACAGAACTATCAACATTGCTGCCATATACTGCCCACCTAGGTATGTTCTGAAAAAAGACGACTACGTGGACTTATTTCGCGAAATCGGACATAACTTCATTATAGGGGGTGATTTCAATGCAAAACACGAATTCTGGGGCTCAAAAACGCGCAACCCGAAGGGAGTACAATTGTTTGCAGCAGGTCAAGAAACTAAATGCAATTTTCACTCTGGAGGAGGGCCTACGTACTGGCCAACAGATGTGAATAAAGTACCAGATCTCCTGGACTTCTTTATAGTAAAAGGAATATCGGGTAACTACATACATACTGAGGATAGCGATGGCCTCTCGTCTGATCACTCTCCTGTGATCATGACGCTAAGTGACTCGGTAATCCTCAGAGAAGAGACCCCAAAACTTACTAATAAGCACAGTAACTGGGAGTTATTCCGAAAAACACTGTCCGAAAGCATTGATTTACACGTGCCCATCAGAACATCAGATCAACTGGAAACAGAGGTTGAACGATTGACCGAAAACATCCAAGAGGCGTGCTGGTCCTGCACCCCAATCAACCGGAAGAAACCTTTCTACCATTCCAACTACCCTCTCGAAGTAAGGGAATTGGTACGGGCCAAAAGAAAAGCTAGGAAAGCCTGGCAAAGGGTTCGCTCTGCAGAAAACAAAAGAAAGCTGAATGCGCTGTGCAATGAGCTCAAAGCTCTAAACCAAGAAATTGAAGATGAAACATTGGCTATCAACTTGCAGAGCCTCACTGCTGGAAAAGACACGGACTATTCTTTATACAGAGCAACTAAAGGACTTAAGCGGCCCAAAATACCAATACCGCCTATTAAACGAGAAGATGGATATTGGGCGAGGAGTGCCAAAGAAAAGGCAGACTTGTTTGCTAACCACCTTGAGGAAACATTTACCCCGTTCCCAAGGCAGACCGCAAATGAGGATGCTACAATGATAGAAAAGTCAGATGAAATGGAAATTCGGCCGGTTACCATTCAAGAACTCAAAAATGAGATCATGTTCAACCTCAGTCCAAAGAAAGCTCCAGGCTATGATCTTATAACTGGGAAAATCTTGAAAGAACTCCCAGAAAAAGGGCTAAAGAAACTCCAACACCTAATCAATGCGTCTTTTAGGCTGCAGTACGTACCACTGCAGTGGAAAGTAGCAGAGGTGATAATGATACCCAAACCAGGTAAACCAACATATGAAAAAAAGTCCTACCGACCCATCTCCCTTTTACCAATTATCTCCAAGCTCTTTGAGAAACTCCTCTTAAAGAGATTAAAACCTATAATCGAGGAGAGAAATTTAATCCCTGATCACCAATTCGGATTCAGAGAGCAGCATTCAACAATCGATCAGGTACACCGGATCACCAGCGTGATAGAGAAATGCTTTGAAGAGAAGGCAATCTGCTCAGCAGTATTCCTTGACGTCTCTCAAGCATTTGACAAAGTCTGGCATAAGGGGCTTCAGGCAAAGCTACACAAGGATCTCCCTACCCAGTATTATAGGATTTTGGTGTCCTATCTAACAGAAAGGCACTTCAGGGTAAAACACGAAGATGAATACTCCCAATTACGTGTAATAAAAGCAGGAGTACCTCAAGGTAGCGTCCTTGGGCCAGTACTCTATCTACTATACACAAGGGATCTCCCAAAATCAGCAGAGGCTGTGACAGCGACGTTCGCAGACGACACAGCAATCCTGGCAGTAGGTTCTACAGTCGAGGAAGCCTCGGGAAAACTACAGGAATCCGTGAATAGCATCCATCAATGGACCAAAAAATGGAGAATAAAACTCAACGAAGCTAAGTCAACGCACATTAACTTTACATACAGGAAAGTGAGCCCTATACCAATTGAAATAAACTCCCAGATTGTTCCATATGCAAATACAGCTAAGTACCTCGGAATGACTCTGGACGCCAAGCTCCGTTGGAAGGAGCACGTGAAGAAGAAGAAGGAAGAAATAAACCTAAAATTCAAGAAGATGTACTGGCTCATCGGAAGAAAATCCCAACTGCCTACACATAACAAAATGCTACTGTACGAGCAAGTGATCAAACCGATTTGGGCTTACGGCTGCCAGTTATGGGGCTGCACCAAGAGAACTAACTTGAAAATTATCCAAACAACACAAAACAAAATCCTCAGGAGCATAGTGAATGCCCCCTGGTATATCCGAACGGATGACCTCCATCGCGACCTTAAAATTAAGATGGTGAGCGAAGTTGTAAAAAATCGAGCAACGGATCATGAGAACCGTCTCCACAAGCACAGGAATGTCTAAGTACTGAACCTCTTGGACAACAGCGGCGATTTACGAAGACTGAAAAGGACCAAACCTCTGGACCTAGTTACATCTCACTGAAGTGATGTGATGAGTGGTAGTAGGTAGTGATCTATGAACCACAATACGTTAAATAAATTAACAGAGTGAAGTTACTAGATGTGTACACACAGTTGTAACAATAAAGATGATATTAAAAAAAAAAAAAAAAAAAATTTACAGTGTTAAATTCATCACCATTGTGAACCCGACGTTCACACAACCTTCTGATCCCTTTCAACTCATTACAGTCCCGCAATTTTAAATTTTAAATTCAAAATTCACCTGACCAATTTTAAATTCCAAATTTGCCCGACGCAAATTTAAATTCATTCATTCTGCTCCCTCAACATTCACGCATCCTTCTCGATCTCCCGAACCTCACAGGGCCTTCTGATCCTTTAAATTCATCACACACGCTTCCTTCTCCATATGGAATCTCCCTCAAACTTCTTGCAACCCCTCGTCATTTTTTTTCGGTGGACCATTACTCTCACTTTCGATCGCTCCCCTCTCAACTACACCCAACTACGGCCACTCCGCTGACCCCTTTCCCTTTCTTCCACTTTTTATCACTGCCCCCTCTGCAACCCCACTCACCCTTCCACCCTTTTACCAATAAGTCGGACTGGAAGAGATCGTAGAATCATCCACCCCCCTACACCACCTCCACCCCTTCCCCCAACGTCATGGAAGGCCTTACGCCCAACCCTTCCCCCCCCCCCCCTTCTTACCCACCCATATTCTTACCGCTCGCCCGTACCGCAAGCGTTTTTCTTACCCCCCCTCAGGGAGGGCCACCCCTTAACCCCTTCCGACACAGAGGTGCTCCTACTCAGCCCTCCAGCCCCTCATCGCACCTGCGACCACGGCAACGCCGCCGCCACCAACCCCTCACCCTCCAACCCCTCAACGCACCTGCGTCCACGGCGAACGCCGCCGCCCCCACCCCCTCATCGCACCTGCGACCACGGCGAACACTGCCGCCCCCACCCCCTCATCGCACCTGCGACCACGGCGAACACTGCCGCCCCCACCCCCTCATCGCACCTGCGACCACGGCGAACGCCGCCACCCCCACCCCCTCATCGCACCTGCGACCACGACGAACACTGCCGCCCCCACCCCCTCATCGCACCTGCGACCACGGCGAACACTGCCGCCCCCACCCCCTCATCGCACCTGCGACCACGACGAACACTGCCGCCCCCACCCCCTCATCGCACCTGCGACCACGGCGAACACTGCCGCCCCCACCCCCTCATCGCACCTGCGACCACGGCGAACACTGCCGCCCCCACCCCCTCATCGCACCTGCGACCACGACGAACACTGCCGCCCCCACCCCCTCATCGCACCTGCGACCACGGCAACGCCGCCACCCCCACCCCCTCATCGCACCTGCGACCACGGCGAACACTGCCGCCCCCACCCCCTCATCGCACCTGCGACCACGACGAACACTGCCGCCCCCACCCCCTCATCGCACCTGCGACCACGACGAACACTGCCGCCCCCACCCCCTCATCGCACCTGCGACCACGACGAACACTGCCGCCCCCACCCCCTCATCGCACCTGCGACCACGGCGAACACTGCCGCCCCCACCCCCTCATCGCACCTGCGACCACGGCGAACGCCGCCACCCCCACCCCCTCATCGCACCTGCGACCACGGCGAACACTGCCGCCCCCACCCACTCATCGCACCTGCGACCACGGCAACGCCGCCGCCACCAACCCCTCACCCTCCAACCCCTCAACGCACCTGCGTCCACGGCGAACACTGCCGCCCCCATCCCCTCATCGCACCTGCGACCACGGCAACGCCGCCGCCACCAACCCCTCACCCTCCAACCTCTCAACGCACCTGCGTCCACGGCGAACGCCGCCGCCACCTACCCCTCGCCACCACCCCCTCGACGCCTCTGCGCCCGTGGCGAACGCCGCCTCGGCCGCACCGACCCGCTCGACCCCCCCACTCACATGGCGACCCCACCGCCGACCCCTCCACTCGCTCAGGGGCCCTCTCTTTCCGCCCCGCGATTTGCTGGGGGCTGACCACTCTTCCCCCTCACCAGCCCCCCCTTCATCCACCCAAGGAAGCCTTCCACCGCTCGCCTCAACAGCCAGCGATTAATTTCTCCCCCTTCGCCAAACCCCCCCCCCCCCTCCACAAACATGGAAGGCCTCCAACGCCCGCGTCTCCCCGACGTGCGACGGCCCCCCTCAAGGTGTAAATATCTGTAAAATACTTGTAAATATCAATCTCCCTCTCTTATATGTCAATGTACAGAATCTCTATCATTCAACCTAGCTGTAAGTCACTTCTTTTTGTACGCCCATCACTGTAACTACTATCATCCAACTGTATTACTCATCAATGTAAATATCTCTGCCACCAATGTACTTCTACATTCATTGTAAATATCTCTACTTGTCAATACTCATTGTAAATACTCATCACCAATGTACTTCTAAATTCATAGCTCAAACTCTCTACCGCTACTGTACATAATTCGTTCCCTACCTTGTAACTCTCTACCACCAATGTCAATCATTCATCACATAGCTCTAACATTTTTGTAACTAACATTTTTGTAAATATTGTTACTCTTCACCACATGTATTACCTACTTTTAAGCAATCAATTGTTACCTAGTTTAAGCAACCAATTGTTAACTAGTCATAAGCGCCAAGCCCTCAGCCTTTTATACCTGCTACCATGCCCTCAGCCATCCCTGTTTGCCACCTGCCCTCAGCCATGTCAATCTGCTACCGTGCCCTCAGCCTTGCTACTTTGTTTCCTTGCTCAATCTGGGGGGACCTATGTCGTGGATCCTCCCAGACCCACAACCACTATATTCGCAAACTTTAAGGTCTCGCAAATAAACACGCAGCAGTGGGGACGAAAGGCGCAGGGGATGAAAGCCCAGCCTGATTCCCCACCATCCCCTACCAACTTGGGGATGGAGGGAGACGGCTACCGGGGTCTATAAAACCCCGGCGCCTGCCTCTTTTTCCTCATTCTACGGTATCCTCTAGTCGCTGACTACTCTCTCTCCTCCTTACCTCATCTCTCTCTCCTCTCCTAAAAGATGCTGTGCATGGTGGTGGTCCGCCCATAACCTCCTAGGCAACAACATCCAAAAAGATCCCAGGAAAGGGTGGTGATTCGCTCATAACCCGCCTGGGCATATCCTCACACCACCGTGATGAAATGCGCCAATTTAAATTCATCACAATGTACAAATACATCGAAACGTCGGCCTAAAACTCTCTGATCTTATTTCTCGACCGAACCTCAAGATCCCCATCCATCACCTAAGTCTGAAAATCAACGGTCCAAAACCCGAATCTCCTATAATTATCATAGTGAGGTAATGGGTGACGAACTCCGGGACGAGCCGTCAGCGCCGAGGCTTGAGGCGGCCTGAGGGGTAACTTATGACTTTTCATAAGCCAACCAACTAAAAGCTTCACCGAGGTGGCAAAATTAGGGGTCGGGAGAAACTGGCGGGATGTGCTGAATGCGCAGAACTTCAAAGCTATGTTAATACGAAGTTACGCTGTAGTTATTTAATCCTAAAGAACCCACCCCACCACCGTCAACCTGGAAACTCCAGTCCTTTACCTTTCGAGATTAGAATGCGTCTGGGAGCGTCATAGCAGCGAATATTCGGGTCCTCCAGTTTGTTCTTAGAGCCAATTAGTTAGATTTTTGAAGGAAACGAGCGCTAAGGTGTGGCACGCGGCTTCCTCGTAACCATTATTCAGGGTGTCAGTGAAATATATTTCTAGTAGAACGGGATTTTCCTTTTAAGGCTAGCGTCCACTGGAGACGGGCCGCATCGGGGCGGGCCGGGGCGGGACTCATCGCAAAATAGATAGTGCGTCCACTGAGGGTGACGGGGCGGGGCGCATCGCATCGGAAAAATTGAGCGGGAACGAGAAAAAAGGCGGTCGGTTTCGTGCTCATTCTGCTGTTCCGTGTTTTGTTTGTTTGCGTCGTTCCACCATGGATTCTTCTGACGAAGAACTTCTATGAATGCTGGCATTAAATGAAGATAATGCGAAATGAAAACAGCGGAAAAGGAAGCACCGCTATTGGGTCCACGACATCTGTTTGAAGAGAAGAGTGTACGGGGAGTACCATTCTTTATTTGCGGATTTATCTAAAAAGCGGAAACACCGTGCATTTCTACAACCAATTGCCATGCAAAAGCACACTATCATTTCATTCCATTCTACTACCTACAATGCTCGCTAATGAAAATATATAATTACAAATAGGTAGGTACCTTACCTAATAATTATTAGAGAATGGTCGGGCGTCAACAGCAATTTATCACTGTCTCACTGATGGCAGATTCGCAAACTTGACGAAAATTCAAATCAAAACACAAAGTTGTTGTGGTTTGTAGTAGGTATCCATACTGTAACCAATACTACAACCACCACCAAACTATTCTATTCTATTTACAGTATTTACCTATGTTTTACACCTCCGGATACTCTCAAAATATATACCTTATTTCAAGTCATTCAGTGTACATTTAATTCCAAGTTACCACATGGTTGTTGCTACTATTTGCGTGTACCGACGACACCCATGGAAACAATGAAAGAAAATAATTAAACCGAGAATAAAATAATGAAATAAAACAATCACCCCTGTTTATTAGATTCCCTCCTCGATGTCAAATCTGAAATCCGTCTGCCTATCGTCCACTGGAGACGGGCCGCATCGGGGCGGGCCGGGACCCCTCGCACAGCCGCAAAAATCCGCCTGGGGGGCGATTGAAATATGCGATGAGGCCCGCTCCGATGCGACCCGTCTCCAGTGGACGCTAGCCTTTAAAGTTCAAAGGATAAACACCCACCTTATTCTCAACGTGGACACGTAATCTGAAGTAAAAATTAGCTTCAGGCATGGAAAAACGTTTGCCAGTTCGAGTAGGCAGTACAGCTTCCTCACTTGAATCACGTGAACGTATATAAGAGTAGTTGTGTGGGTTCATTTTGATACAGAACCATCTGCGATCCAACCCGCGTTTACCCTCAACATTTCAGCTCTCTGCGACTATTTTTCGCGTAATTAGAAGCGTTACAAGGTAATGGCCAACATTTCATGTTCGCGCATGCGCAGACGAAAGTTACAGTACGATTCCAATGAAATTCATTTAGAACTACCACAGTATTATTTCTAATCGACCCTCCAAGTTTGAACTCATTTCAACGACATTTACGTCACGTTTGCGCGCAGAAGAAAGTTACAGTACTTTCTTAATGATTTTTGTATAGGACCATTTGTGACCCAACCTGCACCTTCCAAATTTCAGTCGATTTCAACCATTAAGTATTTCGGGTTGTTATGGGCGTTACAAGGAATTACCACAGACAGACAGACAGGCACGGAACCAAAAATATTCCTTAATGTCTGAAAAGCAAAATGGTAGTGGAAATTTAAATTTGGGAGGTTATAAAATTTTGGTTTATTATTCTGTGAATAATACACCTATGTATTCGCTCAGCAAAAAATTTTTATAACATCCCCTCAAACTTTTTTCTTTTCCGTTTCAAGGTGCGTAGATTCCCAAAATACAATGTCCGTCCGCCGTCCGCCGTATCACGTGTACCGGCTACATTTTAGGTCTAAAAAAGTCGTTCATTCGCAATCATAACACCCCTGGGTGTATTCCGATCGGGCTGAAAAGTTTCGGGACACAACTAGGGCCCTAATGGAGCGTGTGTGCGAAAGAACGACTTTTTTAGACCGAAAATGAAGCCGGTACACGAGATACGGCGTACGGCGGACGGCGTACGGCGGACGGCGGACGGACATTGCATTTTTGGAATCTACGCACCTTGAAACAGAAAAGGAAAAAATTTGAGGGGGTGTTACAAAAATTTTTTGTTGAGCGAATACATAGGTGTATTATTTGCAGAATAATAAACCAAAATGACCGGGCGGAGAGTTCGTTTGGCCGCAATGTCACGTTACAGGAGATGGGGCCGGTGGAAAAATGCATATTTACGTAACTACGATTGCCGAACGTTAGAGAGCTTACACGTGGCTCTCGAGATATAAGGCCGGGACAGAAAGCGCAGAAAACATTTGACCACGTCTGCAGTGAACAGTGCTATCGCTGGTGGGATAGGCTGCCAGCAACTCCAAACAGTTCTGGGTGGAATGGGCATCCCTACCTTCAACGAAAAAAAACCAGTCATGCAGCATGACTTAATGAGCGAATTTTCAAAGAAATATTCGAATTAATGGCTATGGTTTTGAATAAAGGAAAACTTCGGTCTAAAATTTGGTTTTCTATGTATATTCTCTTCGTATTTATTTTAATTTGTACGTTTTGTCCATCCTGATTCTACCGTTTGTTATGAGTAGATTCCTTGTTCCTTCTGAATGGCCTTTCCTCTTGACTACGATTTCAGGCCTGGTATCTAAAACCAGTTCAAGATTTGCTCTACTAGGTAGGTAGATCCTTCCTTCTTCATTGATATTATTTTTATCATGTTAAGTACCTACCTACCTTTGAATATCAAATATTCGTATGATACTGATAATAAATTGATAAGATACCTACCTAACCTTCTTCCTCCTACTGTTAGTACCTAAATTGAATAATTTGAAATAGATTTTTTCTTTCGTCTTCCTTCTAGTAATACGTGGGCCGGTACTTGTCTATCTATGAAGGTATCATAACAATTATATGTCAAATGGGAAATTCAAGGAGTTGTACTAATCGTTTGCCTCCCCCTTTTTTGCTTCGAACTCTCGTCTTCAATTAATACTTCTCACATTTTTCAATCTGACCACTCTAAGGGGGTGGGGGGGGGGGGTAAGAGTTTAAAGATTATCCTAGTTTTGGGTAATTTTTGCGCACTTTAAATGCTCTAATTTAAGAACGGATTTAGATATCTAAAATCCGATTTCACCATCGTGTTCAGCGTGCAAAAACCTTTAAAATGAGGGGTCACTTGTTAGAAAATAACATTTTGGGGATTTTTGGGTAATTTTTGCGCACTTTAAATGCTCTAATTTGAGAACGGATCAAGATATCTAAAATCCGATTCCACCATCGTGTTCAGCGTGCAAAAACCTTTAAAACGAGGGGTCACTTGTTGGAAAATAACATTTTGGGGATTTTTGGGTAATTTTTGCGCACTTTAAATGCGCCAAAACCCTCCTTAGAGTAGGCCAATTTCGCCCATCTTCGAACTTAGCCTTTCGATTGCCAAGATAGATTTTTTGTGCAAATTTGAGCTGTTTATCTCAATTCTATCGAGAGTTATCGTCTGGAGTGACACATATATAAATATATATATATATATATATATATATATATATACATATAAAAAAGTGTTAAATTTCAGGAATCGTTTTAGAATGGTCTGAAACGGATTTCTATGAAGAAAATTTCCAAAAATTTATATTATTTAAATTTCGAAGCCATTGCAATAGCTTCATTTTCTTTGAAAATTCGCTAAAACATTTTTCAAAGTGCAAGACTAAGTTTTCATAGCATGGGAAGAGACTGCCCTTCGACTTATGCACGAAGCGGCTGTGGAAAGAGAAGGCAGAGGCTATTGAGAGAGGTGACGTCGATCCAAGGGATGGCATGCCTCTACTAAGCGTAATAGCGGATGGATGCTGGAGCAAGGGAGTTACCCTTCCCTATCAACGAATAAGTTGCACGTGATAATCAATAGAAATAATGATATTCGAATATGTAACGAATGATATTACTATCTTTGCTATCTTACTAAAATATCTCACGCAAAATTTCCGCGTGTGCTAAAGTAAAGTCATAAAAATGTCTAAATGTAATTGTTGCTCTTAATGACGTAGGTACATAAATACGTTGTAGATAAAATGGGTCAGCAACTCGGAGGTCCT
Source organism: Leptopterna dolabrata (assembly GCA_954871275.1). Taxonomy (NCBI): domain Eukaryota; kingdom Metazoa; phylum Arthropoda; class Insecta; order Hemiptera; family Miridae; genus Leptopterna; species Leptopterna dolabrata. The sequence goes on from OX940987.1 coordinate 35,388,053, forward strand.
TTTTTTTTTTAGGAAAGTGTAATAGGTGTATTATTTCAAAGAATAAGAAACCAAAAAAACGTGACCAAGCATGGCGAAAAGAGTGCCTGATTTAAATAAACTTTTCTTTCTCAGAAATTCTAAGCCCCGAACTGTACCGAAACATAGAAATCACCGCTGGTTTCAGTCAGGATATTGTTCAAGAACAATATCCTAGACGTTTTTCTAGTATTACAAGTCAGTCCGTACCTATTTATGTAAGAAAAATTTAACATGATCGAAACACAAGCTGTCAGAGTTTTGCCCGGCTAGATTCACGATTGGCTGTATTCACAAACCGAACTAAGTGTGACCTTTAGCTAAGTGCAGCTCGGAGCCGCACTTAAGAAAACATCCTTTTCAGGAACCACACTTTAACTAAAGTTACACTTAAAAGAAAGTTCGACTTTCGGCATAGTGACACTTTGTGGTAAGTGTGGCTCTTTCCACACTTGAGCCGTTCTTAGTGCAGCTTCCAGCCTGGTGCCTGAAATATTTTCGCATAGCATTGAGTTAGTTCGCGTAGTGCCTGACGTATTTCACAATTTCTGTGTTCATTTTCAGTTTCTATTCATTTTCATTTTATACTATACTCCATTTTATCTAATAATGGGTGACGACTACGTCGACTATTTGATACATCTGCGTGACAGGAGACAGCAGAACGCGCCGAGAAGAAGGAGACTCACAATTGAGAGGTTTTTTGGAGTTTGGATACGGAGATTTGCGTGCCTATCCAGAAAGTTGGGAACAAAGGTGCATAACGTAAGTTTGCAACAAGGAGAGGTCAACATAGAGGAATTAGATTACGACAATAATATCTATCATGACGAAGAACAACCAAATGTGCCACCTGCTCCACAGAACAGGGCCCGAGGAAGAGGAGCGGTTATAAAGCGAAGATTTATTGAACAACATTTTTCTCAATGGCTGTTTAGTTAAGTGCATCCTACAACAAATATTACAATATTTCTACAAAATTGCCATTTCTTCATTGGATATAATTCATCCCTAGTGTTTTCAATTCCTGTAATAACAGTTTCAGATTATTTTCAATATAATACTGTAGGTCAATATAGAACTGATTTTAAATAATCAGTCTCTGCAACCGAGATAGCAGGCATCCTCGTGCGTTTTTCCATTTTCAGGAAACAAAACCAAACAAAACAATCTAAACTAAACAAAACAACCTACAAGACACAACTTCAAAAAGAGCAAAACAAAAACGGGTAAAATTGCAAATTATTTGTATCAGCGAGAACCAAAGACGTGAACGGAATCGACAAATGACAAGTGTACGCTCCGCCGGCCGTTATCAACGGTTATCACCAGCGAAGCCGCCAAAATGCCGTCTTCTTATTGGTTGGCCTGGAGGTCAGTAGGCGTGCCGCACTTAGTGCTGGAACCGCACTAAGGCCACTTCCACCAAAAATTTGAAACGAGTTTAACCCGGAAGAGGTTGCAAATTAACGGAGTTTACCGCTCACTGTCTTTCACCAGAGCTCTGTGCGAGTTTAAACTCCCACCGAGGTGGCTCGAGTTCAAACGCCCGAAATCCGGCAAGTTAACGTCACGTAGAATACGAAAATGCAATAAAAATTTTTCTGTCTGTCCGCCGTACGGGCCACGTTTCTTAGTTACCACGAATAAAAATTGATGAAATTCCGGTTATATTATGTTCCGTTCGGGGTCTAGTTGGTCCTCGAAGCTCGACGTTACTGTCAGTCATCTCTAAGGGGTTCAAAATAGGGGTTGAAATTTTCAGAACGCCTTTCCTCAAAGACTCTCGATTGAAGGGTATGGTTTTTTTACGAAATTAAATTTGTCTTGAGCGAAAAAATTTTTTGGGACACCCGGAGCACTGTACGTCCAGCCGTTCGTGTGCACCAAAAAGCTTCGTCAACACGATCGTGAATCAAACGGTATAAATCCGGCCGAGATATCGTAACTACGGAGCACCTGATTATAATCAAGGATGGCTCTATGAAGTCGAGTTGGTTGTTGTGCGATATTATTTCGTTTGATAAGTGATGGACTATTGGGTTTTGTTGGTACCTAGGTACTTGTGAAACTTGAACAAACTTTGAAGTATTATTGATGGGTAAATTATTACACAGCGGTAAATTATTACACAACGGTCACAACGGTTCACCTACCAAGAAGGGGCTGGATTTTGTTGATCGGTACTTTTGCAACTTGACCAACCGTTGAAGTATTATTGATGGGCAAGTTATTACACAGCGGTTCATTATACTTGACCAGAGGGTAGGTACTGACCACAGAAAGCAGGGATCAACGCAGAAGGGGCATCTATTTCACTCCACTTCAACAATTTTCCTTCAGAACTTCATTATTTGCGTTTCTTTTTGCCATTTTAGTTACTGTTTGCCATCGACTGAATTATTTTAGCAACATTTAACTCGTGATTTAGGTAGGTACCTAGTAACGAGTACGGGGTTAGGTACTAACCTACGGAGGGTCTGCGATCTACATAATATGTATAGACGGGTTATCTATACAGAGAGCTGTGATCTGTAAAAGAAGGGTATTCTGTACAAAATAATAAACCGTTGTGCAGGAATTTGCAGCGTTTTTCTGTGTTAACCAGTTTGGTATCACAAGGAGAATTTATACTTAACTTGAAACCCTCCGCACGAGCTAATTTATTTTCTCTGCCGGGAATGGAACCTAGGCCTCCAGAGATTTGTGGATTTCAAAAAACGCTGAAAACCATTAGACAACGGTTTATTATTTACCTGTATACTTAGATGCCCTTTCTGCGTAGATCACTGTTTTCTATGGTCAGTACCCTCGAGCTCCCCACAGGAAAGCCCTTAATCGAGTACTTAATGCAGCCGTCCCAGGAATTACATGTTCATGAAAATTCGCGGGATTCAATAATTAAATCGTTATAATGATTTGTTGTTATTCTTGAATCATAAGGTGAATAATAAGCCGTTGAGTAAGAAATAATAAACCGTTGTGTACGATTTACCTGTATAGGTACTGCTTAGATCACTGTTTTCTCTGGTCAATGGATTTTGTTGGTACCTAGGTACTTGTGAAACTTGACCAACCGTTGAAGTATTATTGATGGGGCATCGACAACGGTTCATTATACTTGACCAGAGGGTAGGGTACTGACCACAGAAAACAGTGATCTACGCAGAAGGGGTATCTATTTAACTCCACATCAACAATTTTCCTTCAGAACTTCATTATTTGCGTTTCTTTTCGCCATTTTAGTTACAGTTTGCCATCGACAGAATTATTTTAGCAACATTTAACTCTTGATTTACGTAGGTACCTAGTAACGAGTAGGGGGTTAGATAGGTACTAACCTACGGAGGGTCCGAGATCTACATAATATGTTTAGAATAGTACACATGTTTTATAGAAGGGTTATCTATACAGATAGCTATGATCTGTAACAGAAGGGTATTCTATACAAAATAATAAACCGTTATGCAGGGATTTGCAGCGTTTTTTGACTCAATTATTGTGCTCAATTCCTGCTGCCAAGTCAAAAGGTGAAAGCCGGCGACCCCGATTTCAGGGTTCGGAAGTTCAAGTCGAAACCGCGAGGTCGGATCCGCGGGAAACGGCGCAAGCTCCCGTTAGGATGACGCGATTGGTCGAGAAGGAAGTTCCCTTCGCCCATCGTATGACCCAATCAAAGGAAAATCTTGGGGCGCCTCCCCGCATCACCGAAAACGGAGTCGGGAGGTGGGCCAAGACGCAGTGGCATTTGCGGCCTCGATCGAAGGCCCGCGGACGCCTTTAATGTCAACAATGTGCGGACTTTAAGAATACCTACTACAGCTACGTATAATGTGAATACAGGCAAAGAATATTAACAGTGGGAAATATTTAGACCCCTCCATAAGAAAAAACGCTGCAAAGTCCTTGTCACATGGGTTTATTATTCTATTGGTCATATCTACAGAGATGTTGGCTGTTTATTTATTGTTTCTTTCGCATAAAATAATTGTAATAGCTATCTCTGGCATAGATCTATATATCTGGATGTCTGACTGCCTATTACAATCCTTTGTAGAAAGCGTGGCAGGTAACACGGGATTCCCCAGCTTGCCCGAATGACTTCGGCAAACGTCGTGCGGCTCCTCGGCCCTCCCTCATCGGTCCCACGACCACTGGTGGGCAAGAAGCATCAGTCAAAGCCAACCTCCTATAATAGTGCATCAACAGCATTGTTGTTATTCAAATAACAATTGTTGCTATCGCCCACCATATTGTTATGGTAGCATCGCGTGCTTCATACGGATGTCAAAAGAAAGGAAATGGGATTTCGTGGCACCGTTAAGTACCTATTTTTGCTACTCATCTCCTGGAAAGAAGTCTAATTGTATTCGTAAATTTTCCAATTCGCAACCCCAATATTTCGCGAGCCTACATAATTTTGGTTTATTAAGTATTTTCAATAATGAACCATTGGAATCGAGCATGAAAAAAAAAAATTCTTACCCCCCCTCAAAATTTTATGGTTTACGTTTCAAGGTATGTAGAATCCAAAACTGCAATAAAAATATTTCTGTCTGTCCGCCGTACGCCGTACGCCGTACGCCGTACGGGCCACTTTTCTTAGTTACCATGAAAAAAAATTGATGAAATTCGGGTTATAGGTTCCGTTCGGCGTCTAGTTGGTCCTCGAAGCTCGACGTTACTGTGAGTCATCTCTAAGGGGTTCAAAATAGGGGTTGAAATTTTCAAAACGCCTATACAATTTTTTTACGTAAATATTTTTACGGTTTTAAATAGTTCTTGAACTTGCGAGTTTTTTAAGACCATCCGGAGCATCGTACGTCCAGCCGTTCGTTCACAGTAAGGCCCCGAAGTTTGCACCGACAGGCATTTTCGACTCCAGTGTGAATGAAATTGTATACAATTCAAACCAAATCTCGTAACCAGAGACGCGCCCACAATAGGAATTTGTGAATACGGCCAATCATTGGTAGGGATCACCTGATTATATTGGCCGAGTATGAAGTCGAGTTGGTTGTTCTGTGATATTATTTCGCTTGAAAAATGATGGCTCTTTTGGAGTTTGTTGGTAGGTAGTGAAACTTGAACAAACGTTGAAGTATTATTGATGGGTAAATTATTACTACGGTAAATCATTACTCAACGGTAAATTATTACACAACGGTTCATTATACCATATACATACGTAAAAGGGGCTGGAGTTTGTTGGTAGGTACTTTTGCAACTTTTTTCACTCCTCATCAACAATTTCTTTTCAGAACTTCATTATGTGTGTTTCTTTTTGTTAGGTACTGTTTGTCATCGGCAGAATTATTTTAGCAACATTTAACTCGTGATTTAGGTAGGTACCTAGTAACGAGTACGGGGTTAGGTACTAACCTACGGAGGGTCTGCGATCTAGGTAATATGTATAGAATAGTACATATCATATTATATAGACGGGTTATCTATACATAGAGCTGTGATCTGTAACGGAAGGGTATTCTATACAAAATAATAAACCGTTGTGCAGGGATTTGCAGCGTTTTCGTTTAATCCATTCTAGCTTCCCAGCTGATCCTACAACAATTAGGAAGAAGTGGATCATCACGACGAAAAGGAAGAATTTTGTTCCCACCACACACACTAGAATATGCAGTGAGCCCTTTGCTAACAATGCATATATGAGAATTATCTGCCAAAATTATATGCTACTACCAAGCTAAGCAAAGGACCATTGAGGCAACCGCACCTAAAAACCTTGGAGTTAGACAAAAATTAACCAAACTTATATTATTTAATAATGCTTAGCATATTCTGATGTTCAGTGTAGGTATTAATTATATTTTACTCATAATTTATCATGTTGTAACTCGATTGATTGATCATGTTTGGTACCTACTAATAAACAATAATTATGAACGTAAAATGAGAAGATTTTACTTTCCACTTTCACCTACCCCATTTCTACCAATAATTCGACGTTTTAAACGAATACAAACATAGGCGTATAAATAATTCAAATAAAGGTTCTCAAAATATTTTTCAGTTAATTTTTTCCTTAGTTGTTTATTGCTCTAAAAAAAACTAAAAAGGCAGATGCCCACGTTCCCAAGCGCTGGCCCTACTTGCTTATGCCCACCAGTGGTCTGGTGAAGCTGAGGAAGAAAGGTAGGCAGGTGGTGGAAGGAGGAGGCGCTCTGGGTTTTCCCAAAACCTCTGACACGGTTCCGCCTTACGGAGTCGGACATCCAGATATATAGATCTATGATCTCTGGTGGTTTCCACCAATTTTGGCCCCCAAAACACGAGTAAGGTACCTACGCTTTTTTTTAAAAAAAATATAAATTATCTCTGATCATCGATAGTACATTTAATAGTCTTGATCCACCTGTTGACACTTTTTCCAGTGTTATTCTACAAATTGATGGTGATTTCAGACGATTTCCCAGGTTTTTGACTCATAAACAATCAATTTCGGGAGCTGAACATCTGGTTGAACCTCAAATTTCTATTCTTTGGTCAAAATCTACTTCGTATTCGGTCTTCTCGTCCCCCAAAACATGAAAAACGATACCTTAAAAGATCATGTTACGAACATGTTGCTAGAACGCAAAAAGTACCTATTTTTACACACATTTTCACTCATAACACCCATGGGTATATTCCGATCGGGCTGAAAAGCTTCGGGACACAACTAGGGCCCAAATGGAGCATGTGTGCGAAAGAACGATTTTTTTAGACCTAAAATGAAGCCGGTACACGTGATACGGCGGACGGCGGACGGTGGACGGCGGACGGCGGACGGACATTGCATTTTTGGAATCTACGCACTTTGAAACGGAAAAGAACAAATTTTGTGGGGGTGTTATATAAATTTTTTGTTGAGCGAATACATATTAGGTGTATTATTCACAGAATAATAAACCAAAAGGAGCGTACCTATTTCATGTTTTGGGGGCCAAAATTGTTGGAAACCACCAGAAATAGCTATTACAATTATTTTATATGAAAGAAACAATAAATAAACAGCCAACGTTTCTGTAGGTATGTCCAATAGAATAATAAACCCATGTGAGAAGGACTTCGCAGCGTTTTTACACCCATTTTTCACCCATAACACCCCTGGATGTATGCTGATCTGCCTGCCGTGTTTCGGAGCACAGCTAGGACCCAAATGTGTTCCCAAATGGGTACCCAAAGAACGACGATTACTATTATTTAAGTAGGTAGAACGAAGATTTTAGACCAAAATTTTACGTAAATTTAGGGCTGAAACTTCGTTAGAATCCAATTTTCCACTCTCTGGTCAACATCGATATTATCTCGGTCTTCTCGTCCTGAATAACATGGAAAACGATGCCTAAAAAGCTCATGTTACTCAAACAACAAAAAATAACTATTTTTATACCCATTTTTCACCCATAACACCCCTCGGTATATTCCAATCGGGCTGAAAAGGTTCGGGACACAACTAGGGCCCAAATGGAGCATGTGTGCGAAAGAACGACTTTTTTAGACCGAAAATGAAGTAGTTATGCGTGATACGGCGGACTGACATTGCATTTTGGTTTATTATTCCGTGAATAATACACCTACAATAGCTCATTCGGGCCCTAGTTGTGTCCCGAAACTATGCTGTCCGATCGGAATATACCCAGGGGTGTTATGGGTGAGAAATGGGTGTAAAATAGGTTTTAGCATGGAACATGCTTTAGCCTTGGACTAACTAGCCGGAAAACGTTACGCGGGATGGGTGACGCGGGATGGGTGACGCGGAAGTGGAACGAAATTTTAACGATGATTTTCACGTACAACCGAGTAGTTGCTTGGGAAATGAAACTTCTTTCATTTTCATCGGGCAAAAATCGTTTTCCATTCGTTGGAAAGCTCTTGATTTATCACGAATTTATTTCGTATTTGTTCTTGGTATTTATTTCCTAGTTTCATACTATAACTATATAAATGAATGTTATGAATGGATAGTAAACAATGACGCTTGTTTGGTAGTCACTTGGTTATAGATACGTAGTGGTGAGTCATCAATTAGCGCTATATTAGCCGTAACTTCTAACGATTGTATGGAACAATAAAAATAATAAAGTGTTTATTTATCATCCGTTCACAAATTTCTATCTACTCTAAAGTTATCATTTTCAGCAAAATGAATATGTTTCAATCTTTTGTTTGAAAAAACTCGGAACGCGGCTAAAGCATGTTCCAAGTTTCTTGAATTTTAGCCGTAGGCTCTAAGCAGTAAGCATCCAGGGGGCTTGCCCCCTGGCGAGGCGCGCAGCGCCGAGTTTTTTGTGTTTTAGTAACATAAGCTTTTGAGGCATCGTTTTCCATGTTTTTTGGGACGAGAAGACCGAATATGAAGTCGATTTTGACCAAAGAGTGGAAAATTGAGGTTCTAACAAGGTTCAGCTTCGAAAATTCATTTTTCTTATTAGTCAAAAACCGTGTAAAATGACCGTCAATTTCTATAATAACACTAGATAAAGTGTCAACAGGTGAATCAAGACAATATGGCACTACCAATGATTCAAGATAATTTGAAAAAAAAGAGCGTAATATGTGATTTTGGGGGCCAAAATTGGTGGAAACCATTACAAATAGCTATATTTGAATCATTGCACACGGTAGAAACAATAAATGAACAGCCGAAATTTCTGTAGGTATGTCCAATAGAATAATAAACCCATGTGACAAGGACTTCAGCGTTTTGGAATCTACACACCTTGAAACGTAAAAGAAAACGCTGCAAATGCCCTCCTGTTACAGATCACAGCTCTCTGTATAGATAACCGCCTATATAATACAATATGTACTACTCTATACATAATATGTAGATCGCAGACCCCCGTAAGTTAGTACCTAACCCCGTACTCGTTACTAGGTACCTATCTAAATCACGAGTTAAATGTTGCTAAAATAATACAGTCGATGACAAACAGTAACTAAAACGGCAAAAAGAAACGCAAATAATGAAGTTCCGAAGGAAAATTGTTGATGTGGAGTGAAATAGATGCCCCTTCTGCGTAGACCACTGTTTTCTGTGGTCAATACCTAGCTTCGTGGTCAAGTACAATGAACCGCTGTGATATAACTTGCCCATCAATAATACTTCAACAGTTGTTCGAGTTGCAAAAGTACCGATCAACAAAATCCAGCCCCTTCTGGGTAGATGAACCGTTGTGTAATAATTTACCGTTATGAAATAATTTACCGTTGTTTAATAATTTACTGTTGTGTAATATTTTGCCGTTGTGTAATAATTTACCATTGTGTAATAATTTACCATTGTGTAATAATTTACCCATCAACATTACCTCAACGTTTGTTCAAGTTGCAAAAGTACCGATCAACAAAACAAAACCCCTGTTTTCTGTAGTCAATACCTACCTTTGTGGTCAAGTGTAATGAACCGTTGTGTAATAACTTGCCCATCAGTAATACTTCAACAGTTGTTCGAGTTGCAAAAGTACCGATCAACAAAATCCAGCCCCTTCTGGGTAGATGAACCGTTGTGTAATAATTTACCGTTATGAAATAATTTACCGTTGTTTAATAATTTACTGTTGTGTAATATTTTGCCGTTGTGTAATAATTTACCATTGTGTATCAATTTACCCATCAATAATACCTCAATGTTTGTTCAAGTTTCAGAAGTACCTACCAACAAAACCCAATAGTCCATCACTTATCAAATTAAATAATATCACAGAACAACCAACTCGACTTCATACAGCCATCCTTAATATTACAATCAGGTGCTCCCTAGTGATGATTATCTGAGCCGGATTTATGCCGTTTGATTCACGATCGTGTTGACGAAGCTTTTTCGTGCACACGAACGGCTGGACGTACAATACTCCGGGTGGTCTCAAAAAATAGTTTAGCTCATGACAAATTTAATAACGAAAAAAAACCATACCCTTCTATCGAAAGTTTTCGAGCTACGGCGTTCTGAAAATTTCAACCCCTATTTTGAACCCCTTAGAGATGACTGACAGTAACGTCGAGCTTCGAGGAGCAACTAGACCCCGAACGGAACCTATAACCCGAATTTCATGAATTTTGTTTCATGGTAACTAAGAAAAGTGGCCCGTACGGTGTACGGTGGACAGACAGAAATATTTTTATTCCAGTTTTGGATTCTACATACCTTGAAACGTAAATCATCAAATGGTGGGGGTTGGGGGGGGGGGGGGGGGGGGGTAGGAATTATTTTTTTCCATGCTCGATTCCAATGGTTCATTATTGAAATTAATAAACTAAAAGAGCGTAATTTGTGTTTTTGGGGGCCAAAATTGGTGGAAACCATTACAAATAGCTATTTAAATTATTGCACACGGTAGAAAGAATAAATGAACAGCCAAACTTTCTGTAGGTTCGTCCAATAGAATAATAAACCCATGTGACAAGGACTTTGCAGCGTTTTGGAATCTACACACGTTGTAACGTAAAAGAAAAAATTTTGAGGGAGGTGTTATAAGTACATTTTTGGTGAGCGATTACATAGGTGTATTATTCACAGAATAATAAACCAAAACCCTCTTATAAAAATGTACTCGCTAAGAAAACCTCCTCAGCCGCAAAAAGGATTGATATCCATTTTGCCCGCCAACGTAGCGTGCTAGTTCCTTCGCATCGCCTAGTTATTCATTTATGTATGTTTAAAAAAATGCATCTCAGCTGAGGTTTAAAAAGAATGTTCTTCCTGGACGACTTGAAAAAACCACGTTCCACGTCATTCATCCTCACCTCTATTACGAGTACATTCAGATGAACATCGAATATTTTCTGGCTCCAAAATTTCTCTTTGAACAAACGAGTAAAACTTATGAAAATACTAAACACAACGTGTTCCTCTCTCGTTCTTGCGTCTCGTCAACATTAGGCTGAACGAATATGTAGATACCAATTACCCAGGGGTTTGTTTCGTGTGTTTTTCAATTAAAATACGTGTTTTTTCATGGCATACGGAGGAAACTTGCCCCGAGGGGCCTTTCGGTTTTAGCGTCCATTTCAAACCAACTGGAATAATAAGAACCGCTTTAAAGGTGATTGCCACTTTCGTTTTGGTTCACTTGAACGGAAATCAGGTGTGCTACGAAGAGGAGGACAAAGATTGACGAGTAGATTTCTCGATGGAGGCAAACCCGTTGTTTCATGTTTTACAACCTGCTTTTGAAATGTGCTTGTACAAAATACAGCAATATAATAATGTTGACAAACGGTAGCTGATGTCTGAAAACGCAGCCAATTTTGACTCGTATGATGAATTGTATTGTAATATTGTATATTTATGATGCTCTAAAGGCTGATTCGAGAAATCAGAAATCAAGAAAATTCTACACTTGGGTCAAGCGAAATGGGCCTTTTAGCGAAATATGCCGTTCAACAAGGTATAGGAGTTGATGTGAGGTCGATGCACACATCCACGACGGCTCATTAAAAAATTGGACTGAATACTGTTAGTTACACTCATTTCATCCATTGCATCCATTCCACTCATTTGCAATTGTGTACTTATTATCAGTGGTTGTCATAGATACGTCGATAGATCATTTATGTTTTCAAGGCCAAATCTAAATTGGTTAAAATGGCTAAAAATAGAGGCACCATAAGTTGTATAATACGAAAACATAATTTCGACGTAGTGTTTGTAATGGCACAGAAAAGGAAGAGTTTGAAACTTAACAATAATTTTCGATAACAAAAAGGGAGTTTGCGTTTTTTTTGGGAGGGGGGGGGGGGGGTCAAAAATCCCATAAATCTGTAATAACATTGAAACGAGAAATAAAAGAGTACATAATTCTAAATAACCACAAAGATTTTTCTCGATAAAAGGTTCAAAATCTTGTCAAATTTCACAAAAATTTCTTCATCTAAAAGGCTTTACATAGATATACTTAACTTTAAAAATAATGTTGTAGAGCTAAAAAATGGTAATTGAACGTTTGAAAACATGTGCAGAGGCGAATTGGTGGCGGGGGGTTAATTAGACCTCGTAAAATAAAACTGACGCTTCCTTGACTGGTTAAATACTGCTGGGATATGCAGGATGGAAGGTTTATTTTACTAGGTCTACTAATCCCCCCCCCCCCCCCCCCCCCCCCAATTCACATCTGCTCATGTTTCCAAACGTTCAATTATCATTTTTTAACTCTACTACAACGTCTTTTAGCGAATTTTCAAAGAAAATGAAGCTATTGCAATGGCTTCGAAATTTAAATAATATAAATTTTTGGAAATTTTCTTCATAGAAATCCGTTTCAGACCATTCTAAAACGATTCCTGAAATTTAACACTTTTTTATATGTATATATATATATATATATATATATATTAGTAGTATCCAAAAGCCAATCCTGGCGCACTCCCTTAGATCTCTGATAAAAAGTTTTAACATAAAAGATCAGAACACATATTTTCACTTGAATCCTTGATGTTTTTTATTTTCACTTGAATCCTTGATGTTTTTTATTTTCACTTGAATCTCTGATAAAACTTTTTTATCACAAAACATCAGAACCAGTGACTTTTTTCATTTTTAGCGACTTGAATCTCTGATAAAATTTTTTTTAACACAAAACATCAGAACCAGTGACTTTTTTAAAAAAAATATTTTTTCATCAGAAACTCTAGTGAAACTCTAATAATTTTTCAATCGTAAATAAAAATGTAAATTTAGGACTATTTAGGGGTCGATATTTTCGAAATTTAGCTCTCTCTGATGTTTTCACTAGAAAAAATAAAAAAATTAAAATAACGTCACGCTAAAAATATTTTTGAATCGTCTTAAAATAAAATGATATCGTCTTAAATTAAAAAGACGAGACGCTAGATCTCTTCTGAATTTGTGAATCCCAATCTATTTAAAGGTGGTGTCGATTCGACCCCACCTTTAATAGAGAGGGTCTCGATTTGATACTACCTTTAAGAATTCAATTCAAACAGGATAAATAGTATCCATACAAGAATAGACAAAAGAAAAAAGTGGGTGGATAATAAAAAAAGTGAGGGGGGTAGTTAAAAGAATAACTTTTATAATAAAATGTCAGTGATTGAAATATATAAGAATGCCGTTAAAAAATCAAACTACTCATCTTTCAAGGATATTAAAAAAGGAACTTATACCATCTTGGAAAATTTTATAAAAAATGCGGAATATGGTGAAAGCGTTGTCGTTAAAATTGATTATGATGATGAAGAGATATGTTTGTTTTTACCTAAAAGAATTTCACGTCGACTTCTTAATCACGTTAGAAACAATCCAGAAAGACATCCTGAAAAACTTATTTATAATGGAACAGATAAAAAGTCAAATGCCTTTCTGATTGACTTTGAGTAAATATTATGCTTTTCAAAGACTTAGTATCTATTACGTTTTTATAGGGAATCTCTATAAAAACAAACTTTTTGAATCGTCTTTAAAAAAAATATTTCTGCTAATTAGTAGCATAAGAACTTTTTAATGAGCAGTGTTCATTAAAAATAAAATCTCCTTAATACTTCTGAGCTTTAGCAACAGTATCGAAACTGAAACTCAAAATCCTTCTTCAGTGTGACTTTATCCTCATTATAAAGCAATTTTCTAAGTTGATATTCAGTAGCATTTTTAGGAACCTTAATCTTTTTTTCATTAAGACATGTCTTTACTTGCTTCTTTGAAAGGAGTGGTGGTTTACCATCGACACCAAATAAACTTTCTTTTAACAACCGTTTAGAAAATCTATACTCCCTCAATGCACGTTGAATCTCGTCTAGTGCGTCACAGTTTCTATCATAAAATCGAAATTCAGGTTTCTTTACAAACTCCCAGAAACCTCCATGTTCATCACATATATCTAATGCCTCATCGCTTAAAACCATATCTCTTTATTTATTATAGAAAATATTTTTTTTTTTTTAGATCCGGTAAATTACCGGGTCTAAAAGTTTTCAACAGTACGAAAATAATTTAAAACCCAATATATTTAAAGGTGGGGGCGAATCGCCGCCACCTTTTTAAATTAAAAAACTCTTAGGATTTCTAGAGCCTCATGCTATCTAGCTTGTTGCGTGTGAACTAAAGGAAATGATAAATAATGCGAGATTAATATTCCGTACACTATCTCAAAGGAGGCCAGCTAGTTGACCTTGCATTCCCATTTCAGATAGTTCGCTTTCAATTCCTATCTCAATATTCACAATCAGTTTCTCCTCAACTGTTCAACATGGCACAACCTCCTGAATATTTAAAGTTAGCTTATTGTGATGATTATGATTTCTGTGAAGAAATTTTAAAAGTGGAACAATATCACCAGGAATGTTTGAGTTTCGTGCAGAAAGTGAAAAATTGTGTTAGTGCAAGTGAAGCCAGAGAACTAATCACGAAAAACAATGTGAGTCTACCAGGTAGTAGAAAATGTGATTTTCAAAAGCTTTTGAAAATCCCAAAAGTGTCTAATATATCAAGAACTCCAGATCAAATGCATCAGTACCTACAAAAATTTGTTGTATTTGACCATGAAATGGAAAAGGTGAAACTTCCTAATCAAAATAACATTATGGAAGTAGAGAATTACCTTATTAAATCTAGTGATGTGATAAAGAAGCAATCATCAAGACTTTTTTATACTACTGCTGTTTATGGATACTACTTGGAAGTGTATTTTCAACATATGAAGATCACAGGAGAGGATTGGAATCTCTGTTTAAAAGAAAAGCTACATGTGTCCTTGAGTTATAGTAAGAAGTTGAGAAGAGTTGGAGTGATTGTGAAAGACCATCAAAAACTTAAAATGTTGAGTATTTCATTTTTGGGCTCAACTACAGTGATAGTGAATGTTAACCTTGAGGGGGCTCACGCGTGAGCTCCTAGAAGGTCATTCCAGAGAACATTCTGAGCTGAAATATTCTGGACTCAACTACAGTAATATTAAGATCAGCCTGTAACCTTGAGAGGGCTCACGCGTGAGCCTCTTGAAGGATATCTGAGGAAATATTACCAGTTGGAGTTGAAGCAAAATAATGTGTCTGATATATTTTTTATTGAGAATGTTCCCAATAAAAAAAAATGTTATTTATATTGTTTATCCTTTTTTCCCCCTTTTCTTATCAAGGTAAGTTTTAGATTTCCTCTTTTATAATATTTTTAAGTGGCATATAGTTGAGAGTGACTTCTGAAACCAAAATTACATAAGCAAAAGTGTTTTCTGGTACATCATTTATTATAGAAAAAATTTTTTTATAGAATCGAAATTCTATAAAAATATCAAGACTATAAAATTTAATAAAAGAAATTAAGATTTTCCTTCAATGTTCTCATGCTATTTACAAAATCGTGTCCTTCTGATAGCTTTTTCAAAATTAATAAACATAAATGTCCACAGATAGGCGGATCATATTGGTTTTGGATTTGCTCCTCATTATAAAATAAATTTTCTGAACCTAAATATTGAACAAGTTCTCTTGGTGGTGGTGCATTACCATACGAATCAAAATAATATTTTAAATTGTTATTTTTATGAAATGCAGTCCAGTGGCTTCCAGCCTCATCAGAATTTTCTAGATTTATAATTCCACATTCCGTGTGGTTCACTTTCTCTGGTAAATCATCCTTCATGAAAACTCCTCTGAAGTTTTTAATTTTCATTTCTTTCGATAATCTTTCAATATCAAAATTGGTAAGAGGCTGGAAGCTATTTAGTTTTTTGATTTGGTAGGTTTCTTTTTAGGTTTCTTTTTAGGTTTCTTTTTCTTCATTCCAGAGCCGATACTTAGACTTTTTGCATTTTTAGCTAGTTTTTCCATCTCGAGATTATGACGTTTTATTTCGACTTCTTCAGCGGCCTTATGTTTCGAGTCTATAACACTAGAAGCTACTGCAGCTCCACCACCCATTAACGCTCCAGCTGCTCCCATTGCTGCAAAAATTAAAGGCAAAAAACCCCCAGAATGATTTATTTTTAACTGATCATAATCCAGTTCCAATTCTAGGCCTTTTTTATTCTTTATACTTTTATCAATATTTTTTTTTCTGTGTTTCATTCAACAGGATTTTATGATTTCCTTTTCCAGTAATATCTGCAAAAGCCAGTCGTACTTTTACTGGAGCACGTTTTTTATAAGCAGATCTTATTTTTTTCATTTGTATTTCTGACAAATTTATTTGATGCGTAATCATTTTATTATAGGAAAAAAAGTTTTTTTATAAGATGATCTTATAAAAAAAATAATCATAATACCTAATTAGTATACACCCATCCCAAAGAATCTTTTGGTTTTCATAGCAGTTTTTACTGTAGCAGCCCCCAATTTTTCACCGATATTTGTTGAACTTTTCATAATTTTATCAGCTTCTACTTCCAATTTTTTATCAGCAAGATGCCTATCACTAGTTTTCTCATGATCTCTGTAAAAAATGTCATGTTGTTTACAGGCTTTATCAAGACTATTTATACCTTCATCACCTCTATTTAATCTCTTATCCAATTTAGTAAATGGTCCACAATATTGATAACCACCTGGGAGATGCATTTCTGGAATAACAGGCCCAAGTTTATTAAGAATAGTATTGAAAATACCAGAACCATTTTTTATCATATTTTTGGGTAAATTATTAATAATTTTAATCAAGTATTCAGTTCCTTTGGGTTTATCAATATCTTTCTCCAGTTGATCTTTAATGAAATTTATAATTCCCAATTTTTCATTGTGAAAATTATTATTTCCTGCCTGCTCTTGCGCATACAAATAGTATAGTCTTTGTGTAAGTTGATTCAAATTATCTATATATTTAAATTCTACAGGATTTTCAGTATATTTAATCAACCCAGTGCCAATCTTTTTCTTTTTACTATACTCCCAGATAGGTTTTATGATTTCTTTCCATTTTTTACTAACACTTGATTTTGGTTGTTTAGATTCGGGATTATTATTTTGAAACATGCTATCTGTTTGAATGAGGATTTTTGTATAAGCTTTAAAGTCTTCATTAGTGTACTCATCTTTGGATGGAATATCAGAAGCTATGGGTTTTGTTAAGAGCTTCCATAAGCCTTCAGTACCGGAATATTTCATTTTTTCTATTTCAATATCATTTCCATTTACTCGTATCTGTTTATTTCCAATAAAGATATGATTTTTTAAAGGGTATATTCCAAATTGTTTATCGGGATGTAGAATATATAATTCTGCAATTGGTCCAATACCCAAAGGGCCTACTGAAGAGTTTGGTAATTTAACACTTTTTTGTAAAATTGTTTCCATTTCATAATCCCTATCTGCATTGTCACTTGAAAAGCTTTGATTTAATGTATCTTCAGTATCAATACCTTGGGCCTCGGTATCAACATCTTTAAAAGTAACTTTTTTAGGCGAACTGATAGCCAAGGGGTTAATTGTTTTTATTACAGGAATGAGTTCTAATTTTTTACCAAGATCTTCATCAGTCTGTTTCACTGCTTTTTCTACCTTATCTAATCGTGAAGTTATAGGTTCATAAGCCTTTTCTCTTGTTTCCTTATCAGATGCTTGGTTAACCCTTTCTTGTTTTGCTAATTTCTGTAAATTTTTCTTGAGTTTAATCGATTTATTAGCTTCAGCCACAGTCATGGGCTTACGTTTTCGTTTTGTGAAAATTATTTGTTCATCTTCAGAGGGTTGATCAATCTTTTTGATTTCTCTAAGTTTGACTTCTTTTTCCTTCATCACTTCATTTTGCGCTTCTTTGAATTTCTGTCTAAGCGCTTGTTCTAAAGTAATTTTTGTTGTCATGTTTTTATTATAGGAAAATTTTTTTTTAAAATCGGTCAAACGTTAAAACGCTCAAACGCTTAAACGCTTAAACGCTTAGGAACGCTATTTTTGCGTTTTTAAGCGTTTCCCAAGGCGATGTTTTAAGCGTTTCCCAAGGCGATTTTTGAAGTTATCCATGTAGCGTTTTTATAGGGAATCCCTATAAAAACGTTCAAACGCTCAAACGCTTAGGAACGCTATTTTTGCGTTTTTAAGCGTTTCCCAAGGCGATTTTTGAAGCGTTTCCCAAGGCGATTTTTGAAGTTATCCATGTAGCGTTTTTATAGGGAATCCCTATAAAAACGTTCAAACGCTCAAACGCTTAGGAACGCTATTTTTGCGTTTTTAAGCGTTTCCCAAGGCGATTTTTGAAGCGTTTCCCAATGCGATTTTTGAAGCGTTTCCCAATGTGATTTTTTGAAGTTATCCGTGTAGCGTTTTTATAGGGAATCCCTATAAAAAACAAACTTAAAATCTATATTTTTTATCTAAAATATTTCACCAAATTTCTTTCGGTAACGTCCGTTACTGCGTTTCTTTGTTAGGTCAATCGTTAGAAAACCAAAGTCCTCATCCCAACAAGAATAGCATAATTCTTTGAATTGGCCATAAGTGAAATCACTTCCCACATATTCATCATAAATATCTCGCATGTATCTTGGTCCTTGTCTAAATACACATAAAAAATTAATATTGTTTCTAATGAGTTGTTTATCAACTTTTGACCATGATTGTGTCAAGTAAACGCACGAGATTTTCTTATGACTAAAAAATCAAATTGACTTGTATTTGCCTTTAAAGGTGGCGTCTAGTAGACGCCACCTTTGATAATTGGATTTAATGGGTCCCACCAATAAGAATTCAATGGGTGGATAAAAAAAAAAGGTGAGGGGTTAGTTAAAAGGATGATATGGGAGACAGGATAAATAGTATCCATACAAGAATAGACAAAAAGAAAAAGTGGGTGGATAAAAAAAAATGAGGGGTTAGTTAAAAGAATCTATTTTCTAATAAAAATGAACGATACGAAAAAAAATTATATATCCTATAATAAAATGGATAATACGAGAAGGCATTGTGAAAAGTGCAATGTTAGCACTACTTATAAAAATTGGGCTAGACATCTAAAGTCTAAGCGCCATGGAAAAAACGACCCGGACCGGACAATGACTATCAGAAAACCTAGAAAAGCGAAACCTGTATTTGTAAATCCGAGGAAATTGCACAAAGTATTTAATTTTAGTGAAAAAGTATTTGAAAAAAATATAGAACCGAAAACGGAAGTTGTTGAAATGGAAACTGCATTTGAATCTAGATTAGTGACTTACAACATTAAAAATACGAAAGGATTTAAAGATGCTTCCAAATTTCTGAACAGTATTAAAAGAACCGTAACAGGTTTAATCAAATGGAAACTTAGAAAAATGAAACTAAAAGTTAATGTAGTTTTAATCGCAGAATTTAAAAAAGGAACTAACAAAAATAACATGGAGTATCAGGAACTCAATTTCAAAACTAAAAACGTAATAATATTGCAGTCAGCAGAAGTTGCAAACTGTTACGATGAAATGAAACAGAAAATTCTAAATGAAATGGAAACGTTCGAAATTAAAGGATCTAATTGGCAACTTCATAAAATCAAACATTTGGAACTGAACGTTAACAAGTACATTCCTTTGAGAGGATCATCTTTCATCCCACTCCCTAAGTTTCTACAAAGTAGGAAAGCAATTATAAATGTACAAAATAATGATAATAAATGTTTCCTATGGGCTGTTCTTTCGGCTTTACATCCTGCAGACCGCGATTCTGATAGAATAGGAAAGTACATAACATGGGAACATGAGTTTGATGAAGCGTTGAAAGATATCAGTTTTCCTATGAAACTTATCGATGTGAAAAAGTTTGAGAAAAGAACTAGGATTTCCATTAATGTTTACTGTCTGAATGAAGGAAATACTATAGTACCCTTGGAAATAACGAAAGATGAAAAGGAAAGGCACATTGACTTGTTGTACTTGAAAAACAAGGAAACTGAACATTATTGTTGGATCAAGAATCTTTGGAAACTGGTTGGCCATAGTCAGCTAACAAAGAATGGACACAAAAGATTTTTATGTAAAATGTGTTTGAATAGCTTTGGAACTCAGGTTAAATTAAACGAACATAAAGAATATTGCGGAGTTCATAAAGCTGTTAAAGTAGATCTACCAAAACCTTATGATAACATTTTGCAATTTGAAAATTATAGACACTCTTTAAAAGTACCTTTTACAATTTATGCAGATTTTGAATGTACGTTACAAAAGATTGATACCTGCAAACCAAATCCCGATGAATGTTATACAAATGCCATTCAAAAACATGAACCGTACAGTTTTGTTTACTTCATGAAAAATGCCGAAGACGAAAGTAGGAAAAACTATGTAGGCGATTATAAACTTGTTCAATATTCTGGGCAGGATGTGGTAAAAGTATTTTACGAAAAAATAAAAAAGGATGCCATAATGGTGGCGAAAAAATACTATGACGTTAATATTCCCATGACAAATTTAACCGAAGAACAACAAAGAGAATACGATAGTGCTGAGAGTTGCCACATTTGTGAAAGAAAATTTAATGAACTTCCACCTATAATTGAAAATAGACATGATGTACTGAGAAAAACAATTAAACACTTTATCGATAAACAAAATGATGTTAAAGCAGATGAATATATTGAAGAATTAGAAGTTTCGAAGGAAAATATACCTGATAATTGTATAAAAGTAAGGGATCACTCACATTTGACTGGAATGTACAGAGGAGCAGCTCATTCGATTTGTAATTTAGAATATAAAAATCCAAAGTTTATTCCAGTATTTTTCCATAATCTTTCTGGCTACGATGCACATCTATTTATTAAAGAATTTGAAAAAGATAATTACGATATTAAACTTTTACCACAAAGTGAAGAGAAGTACATTTCCTTTTCTAAAATGGTAGCTTATAAAAGTAATGAACTCGATAAAAATGGTAACAAAAAGAAAAAGACTATAGAATTGAGATTCATAGATTCTTTTAAATTTCTTTCTGCTTCTTTATATTCTTTAGCTAAAAGTTTAACCAAAAATCAATTTAGGGAAATAAGAAAGTATTTCCCAAAAGAACATCTCGAACTAATTACTAGAAAATTAGCTTATCCATATGAGTATATGGACTCTGTTGAAAAATATCGAGAAACTAACCTTCCACCTATAGAGAAATTCTACAGTAAACTCACTGGAGAAAATGTTAAAGAAAATGATTATAAAAATGCTCTAGAAATTTGGTCTACATTCAAAATTAAAAATTTGGGAGAATTTACAGAACTTTACAATAAAATTGATGTTCTTTTGTTAGCAGATATCATGGAAAACTTTAGAAATATAGCTTTAGAAAAATATAAATTAGACCCCGCTTGGTACTATACAACACCAGGTTTCGCTTGGGACTGTATGTTGAGAATGACCAAACAAAAGATAGAATTGTTAACAGATTATGATAAGATTTTACTCGTAGAAAATGGAATAAGAGGTGGAATTTGTCTATGTTCAAAACGATACGCGAAAGCCAATAATAAATATATGGGAGATCAATTCAACAAAGAAAAAGAATCTGTTTTCATTGAGTATTTGGATGCAAATAATCTTTACGGTTGGGCGATGAGTAAATTTTTACCTTATGGAAATTTTGAATGGAAAATGGATCTAGATAATTTCGATATACAATCCATTCCTGATGATTCACCCAAGGGCTATATTTTAGAAGTTGATTTAAAATATCCTCAAGAACTCCACGATTTACACTCTGATTTTCCTTTAGCCCCTGAAAATAACTATGAAGATGAAAAACTACCAAAACTTTTAACCACGTTGTATGATAAGAAAAAATACGTTATCCATTACATTACGTTAAAACAGTATTTACAACTAGGAATGAAATTAGAAAAAATTCATAAGGTTTTAGAATTTGACCAAAGTGCTTGGTTAAAAATCTATATTGATTACAATACAAATCTTAGAGCAAAAGCCGAAACACCTTTCGAAAAAGACTTTTTTAAACTTATGAACAATAGTGTATTTGGGAGGACAATGATGAATGTGCGTAAACATGTGGATATTAGGCTTTGTTCTGATGGATTGAAATTGGAAAAACTAATTTCAAAACCAAACTTTAAAGGTAGAACTATTTATTCCGAAAACTTAGCGGCTGTACACATGGAAAAAGTAAATATCACACTTAAACAACCAATTTTCATCGGAATGAGTATTCTAGACATTTCCAAAACTTGCATGTATGATTTTTATTACAACACGGTTAAAAAACAATATAAAAGTGATGTAAATTTATTATACGGAGATACAGATAGTTTAATAATGGAAATAAAAACGGATGATTTTTATAATGATATGAAAAATATGTTGGATCATTTCGATACTTCCGACTATCCAAAAAATAATGTTTACAACGTTCCACAAGTTAATAAAAAAGTGTTGGGGAAATTTAAAGATGAGTTAGAAGGTAAGATTATGAATGAGTTTATTGGACTTCGTCCAAAGTGCTACGCTTTTAAAATATTCGAAACTAATGATGTTACGAAAAAATCTAAAGGAGTAAAGAAAAATGTCGTTAATAAGGGTTTAAGTATAGAGGATTATAAAAGATGCTTATTCTTTAAAGAACCAAACTATCAGAAACAGATATTATTCAAATCGAAAAAACACGATGTGACCACAGCACAACAGAATAAGAAAGCTCTTTCCGCTCATGATGATAAAAGATTTATAATGAAAAATGGCATAGATACTTTGGCTTGGGGACACTATAAAATAAACATAAGTAGAGACAAGTTTAAAACTCACCTTGAAGAAATAATAAAAGAAAACAATAAAAAAGACTAGTGTGTTATCCGTTAAATATGAGTAAGAAAAAAGTAGGTTTTAAGTTTGTTTTTATAGAGATTCCCTATAAAAACGTAATAGATACTAAGTCTTTGAAAAGCATAATATTTACTCAAAGTCAATCAGAAAGGCATTTGACTTTTTATCTGTTCCATTATAAATAAGTTTTTCAGGATGTCTTTCTGGATTGTTTCTAACGTGATTAAGAAGTCGACGTGAAATTCTTTTAGGTAAAAACAAACATATCTCTTCATCATCATAATCAATTTTAACGACAACGCTTTCACCATATTCCGCATTTTTTATAAAATTTTCCAAGATGGTATAAGTTCCTTTTTTAATATCCTTGAAAGATGAGTAGTTTGATTTTTTAGCGGCATTCTTATATATTTCAATCACTGACATTTTATTATAAAAGTTATTCTTTTAACTACCCCCCTCACTTTTTTTATTATCCACCCACTTTTTTCTTTTGTCTATTCTTGTATGGATACTATTTATCCTGTTTGAATTGAATTCTTAAAGGTAGTATCAAATCGAGACCCTCTCTATTAAAGGTGGGGTCGAATCGACACCACCTTTAAATAGATTGGGATTCACAAATTCAGAAGAGATCTAGCGTCTCGTCTTTTTAATTTAAGACGATATCATTTTATTTTAAGACGATTCAAAAATATTTTTAGCGTGACGTTATTTTAATTTTTTTATTTTTTCTAGTGAAAACATCAGAGAGAGCTAAATTTCGAAAATATCGACCCCTAAATAGTCCTAAATTTACATTTTTATTTACGATTGAAAAATTATTAGAGTTTCACTAGAGTTTCTGATGAAAAAATATTTTTTTTAAAAAAGTCACTGGTTCTGATGTTTTGTGTTAAAAAAAATTTTATCAGAGATTCAAGTCGCTAAAAATGAAAAAAGTCACTGGTTCTGATGTTTTGTGATAAAAAAGTTTTATCAGAGATTCAAGTGAAAATAAAAAACATCAAGGATTCAAGTGAAAATAAAAAACATCAAGGATTCAAGTGAAAATATGTGTTCTGATCTTTTATGTTAAAACTTTTTATCAGAGATCTAAGGGAGTGCGCCAGGATTGGCTTTTGGATACTACTTATATTTATTTATATATGTGTCACTCCAGACGATAACTCTCGATAGAATTGAGATAAACAGCTCAAATTTGCACAAAAAATCTATCTTGGCAATCGAAAGGCTAAGTTCGAAGATGGGCGAAATTGGCCTACTCTAAGGAGGGTTTTGGCGCATTTAAAGTGCGCAAAAATTACCCAAAAATCCCCAAAATGTTATTTTCCAACAAGTGACCCCTCATTTTAAAGGTTTTTGCACGCTGAACACGATGGTGGAATCGGATTTTAGATATCTTGATCCGTTCTCAAATTAGAGCATTTAAAGTGCGCAATAATTACCCAAAAATCCCCAAAATGTTATTTTCTAACAAGTGACCCCTCATTTTAAAGGTTTTTGCACGCTGAACACGATGGTGGAATCGGATTTTAGATATCTTGATCCGTTCTCAAATTAGAGCATTTAAAGTGCGCAAAAATTACCCAAAAATCCCCAAAATGTTATTTTCTAACAAGTGACCCCTCATTTTAAAGGTTTTTGCACGCTGAACACGATGTTGAAATCGGATTTTAGATATCTAAATCCGTTCTTAAATTAGAGCATTTAAAGTGCGCAAAAATTACCCAAAACTAGGATAATCTTTAAACTCTTACCCCCCCCCCCCCACCCCCTTAGAGTGGTCAGATTGAAATATGTGAGAAGTATTAATTGAAGACGAGAGTTCGAAGCAAAAAAGGGGGAGGCAAACGATTAGTACAACTCCTTGAATTTACCCACAGCGATCAAATAAATAAGCACTTAGTACAATTACGTAATAAACAAACGGTTGAATCAGGATGGACAAAACGTACAAATTAAAATAAATACGAAGAGAATATACATAGAAAACCAAATTTTAGACCGAAGTTTTCCTTTATTCAAAACCATAGCCATTAATTCAAATATTTCTTTGAAAATTCGCTCATTAAGTCATGCTGCATGACTGGTTTTTTTAAATCTAAGTATATCAACGTGAGGCATATCAGATGAAAAAAATTGTGAGAAATTTGAGAAGTTGTGGGTATTTTTTGTAACCGCAGTAGAACGTACGTAGGTACAATCTTTTTCACAATTTTAAATTTTCAAATTTTCAAATGTTCCAACTGATATTGGCCAACATTTTGACTCTGACCATTGAAACCAGAAGAATCTTACAGGAAATTGAACTTTCTTTCAAACGGTGTATACTGAATTCATGGTACCTAGCCTCAATATTTTCGAATTCATTAGCGCTTTTATGTGGTAAGGTAAAGACAAGTTGGAAAAACACAAATTGTCGGATATCTTTAAAACGAAGAACTTTTTGAAAAATTTCTGCAGAGCATTCCTTGTTCCAAATGAAGAGTAGAATCGATTCCCTGAGTTTCTCCTGAAGGAATTGGGACACCCTGTATATTATGTATATGTTTATATGTGTATATACCTGTAGTAATCGAGGAGATAGACGAGTCGATGAAAGCTTGATTTGAGAATGGTTATTTATTCGGTAATTACAGCGCCTTTTAAACCCCCTTACATGACCAGAGGGGGGTCGGGGGGCCGATCACAACAATACCTATATAAACCTACCTAATTATCTATTTCACACGGTAGGTAAACATTCATAAAAATTACCATAAATTTTAGGTGATCGCTCAAAATCGTAAAGGATGAATCATCATAAGGTTGAACCTTTGAAGGTTGAAAGTAGGCATTATGAAATCGATTCTGAAGCTGCACTAAATACCTATTAATTGTTGTCGCTGGAAAGCAGAAGGGACCATTTGGAAAATTAACATCCCAATTCATAAATAAACTTAACACAGGAGGATACTTCCGAGCTCCCACGAGATGGAAGTAAGGAAAATATAAGCGAGATTACAACTCAGACCAACGACTCGGTGAGCTCTCAGAGGGACAATACAGTTCCGCAGGGTTAAATATTCCAAAGGAAAATAACCCTTTACCTGTTCGTTGAGAATGATGGGTGAGCGGAGTGCGGTAAATGGCTCGCTAAAAGGGCGGAAAAAGTAGGGGAAGATGAACGGAGGAGTGATCGGGAGGAATAATACATATTTAGAACTCACTAGGCGAAGGTGCCCCGTTTTCTTCAGGGGGCGATCCCGGATGGAATAACCGAGCTCCTGGGAAATTATCAGGATGAGGGGATTCCGGGTTTGAGCTATGATCGGGAACGATGGTTTTGTAAACCGTATGGGAAATCGGCTTGGGGGCGGTTTTTTTTTTGTACTACCTGTCCTGTACTGTTTATGCTTCCTGAAGGATTTTTCCTCGGTTAATCTCATCCGGCTCAAACCGGGTTCGTTTTTCAAGATATCATCTCAGAGGGGCGATACACAAGTGGTCTGTTTCCCAACCAGTATAATTATTACAAAACTCACTACATGGCAAACCCTCAAAAATCCAAGATTTATCGAATTTTTAGTGTTAATTTTGGCTTATTATTTTCAATAATGAACCTTTGGAAACGAGCATGAAAACTTTTTTTTTTCAACCCCCCCTCAAAATTTGATGGTTTCCGTTTCAGGGTATGTAGAATACGAAAATGAAATAAAAATAAATTCTGTCCGTCCGCCGTACTGAGCAATTTTCTTAGTTATCATGAACCAAAATTGACGAAATTCGGTTTATAGGTCCTATTTGGGGTCTAGTTGGTCCTCCAAGCTCGACGTCACTCTCATTCATCTCTAAGGGGTTGAAATTTTCTGAACGCCGTATCTCGAAAACTTCCGATAGAAGGGTATGGTTTTTTTTACGTTATTGAATTTGTCTTGAGCTAAACCATTTTGTGAGACCACCCGGAGCATCGTACGTCCAGCCGTTCGTGAGCACCAAAAAGCTTCGTCAACACGATCGTGAATCAAACGGTATAAATCAGGCTCAGATAATCATCACTAGGGAGCACCTGATTATAATCAAGGATGGCTGTATGAAGTCGAGTTGGTTGTTCTGTTGGTTTCATTTGACAAGTGATGGACTATTGGATTTTGTAGGTAGGTACTTCCGAAACTTGATCAAACGTTGAAGTATTATTGATGGGTAAATTATTACACAACGGTAAATTATTAAACAACGGCTCATCTACCCAGAAGGGGCTGGATTTTGTTGAAAGGTATTTTGCAACTTGAACAACCGTTGAAGTATTATTGATGGGTAAATTATTACACATTGGCAAATTATTACACAACGGCTCATCTACCCAGAAGGGGCTGGATTTTGTTGATAGGTAGGTACCTACTTTTGCAACTTGAACAACCGTTGAAGTATTATCGATGGATAAATTATTATACAATGGCAAATTACTACACAACGGCAAATTATTACACAACGGTAAATCATTACACAACGGTAAATCATTACACGACGGTAAATTATTACACCACGGTAAATTATTGCACAACGGCTCATTTACCAAGAAAGGGCTGGATTTTGCTGCTAGGTACTTTTGCAACTTGAACAACCGTTGAAGTATTATTGATGGGCAAATTATTACACAACGGTTCATTATTCTATCTCCGTAGAAGGGGAACCTATACAGGGAAATTATTACACAACGGTTTAGGTAGGTACCTAGTAACGAGTACGGGGTTAGGTACTAACCTACGGAGGGTCCGAGATCTACATAATATGTGTAGAATAGTACATATTATGTTATATAGAAGGGTTATCTATACGGAGACCTGTGATCTTTGACAGGAGGGTATTCTGTACAAAATAATAAACCGTTGTGCAGGGATTTGCAGCGTTATGGCTTATTATTTCACAATAATGAACCTTTGGAATCGAGCATGGAAACTTTTTTTACCCCCCCGCCCCCCCCCCCCCCCCTCAAAATTTGATGGTTTCCGTTTCAGGGCATGTAGAATACAAAAATGCAATAAAAAAAATTCTGACCGTCCGCCGTACTGAGCACTTTTCTTAGTTATCATGAACCAAAATTGACGAAATTCGGTTTATGGGTCCCATTTGGGGTCTAGTTGATCCTCGAAGCTCGGCGTTAATTTCAGTCATCCTTAAGGGGTGAAAAATAGGGTTTGAAGTCTCCAGGACGCCGTTTTCTCGAATTGTTTTACGGCTTTGAATAGTTCTTGAACTTGGGAGTTTTTTGAGACCACCCGGGGCATTGTACGTCCAGCCGTTCGTTCACAGTAAGGCCCTGAAGTTTGCACCGACAGGCATTTTCAACAGGATGGTAAATGAAATTGTATACATTCAGCCCAAATATCATCACTAGGGACGCGGTAACAATCGGGAATTGGCCCGAGATAATCATTGCTAAGGAGCACCTGATTATATTCACAGAGTATGAAGTCGTGTTGGTTGTTCTGTGATATAATTTCATTTGAAAATGATGGATCTTTCGGAGTTTGTTGATAGGTAGTGAAACTTGAACAAAAGTTGAATTATTATTGATGGGTAAATTATTACACGATGTTAAATTATTACACAACGGTAAATTATTACGCAACGGTATATTATTACGCGACGGTTCATTATACCATCTACGTAGAAGGGGCTGGAATTTGTTGGTAGGTGCTATTGCAACTTGAACAACCGTTGAATTATTATTGATGGGAAAATTATTACACGACGGTAAATTATTACTCAAAGGTAAATTATTCCACAACGGTTCATTACTTGCCATATGCCTCAACGGTTAATTACTTGCCATATGCCTCATGAATAACTACAAAATAATTGATGATTCAATTATTGAATCCCGCGCATTTGTAGGAACCTTTAATTCCGGGGCCGGCTCCATTACTCGATTTACGGCATTCCTGGGGGGAGCTCGACGGCACTGACCAAAGAAAACAGTGATCTACACAGAAGGGGCTCCTATACAGGTAAATAATAAACTATGTGTAATCATTTATTCTATGTATCCTATGTATTCGCTCAGCAAAAAAGTTTTATAACACCCCCTCAAAATTTTTTCTTTTCCGTTTCAAGGTGCGTAGATTCCAAAAATGCAATGTCCATACGCCGTCCGCCGCATCACGTGTACCGGCCTCATTTTCGGACTAAAAAATTCGTTCTTTCGCACACATGCACCATTTGGGCCCTAGTTGTGTCCCGAAAATTTTCAGCCCGATCGGAATATACCCAGGAGTGTTATGATTGAAAATGTGTATAAAAATAGGTACTTTTTGGTTTATTATTCTGCGAATAATACACCCATGTATTCGCTCAGCAATACATTTTTATAACACCCCCTCAAAATTTTTCCTTTTTCGTTTCAAGGTGCGTAGATTCCAAAAATGCAATGTCCGTCCGCCGTACGCCGTCCGCCGTATCACGTGTACCGGCTTCATTTTCGGTCTAAAAAAGAGTGGAAAATCGAGGTTCTACCAAATGTTCAGCTCCCAAAATTGATTTTTTTATGAGTTAAAAACCTGGGAAATCGTCTGAAATCACCATCAATTTGTATAATAATACTGGAGGTAGTATCAACACGTGGATCAAGACGATTAAATGGTACTACCAATGATCAAAGATAATTTGAAACAATTCATGTAGGTACTAAATTCATGTAGATATATTAATTAAGATATCTTGTCTATCGATAAATAAACCCCTCGTTGCAGATTACACTTTCAATTCAGGTTCTCTCATAAGGTTCCAGGTTAAGGGGATTTCATTTCGTCAATGGAGCATTAGATAAAGACGCGGAGTGCATTTCAAACGTAACCGATGGATTGATCTCAGTTTAAATTTCTCCCTTGAGAGGGAAAAACATTAAATCATGTTTAATGTTTTTCCCTCGCAAGGGAGAAATTAGATATAGTTTTTTAATGTCAAGAAAAAATGAAAGCCACAATTTCACTGAACTCTACAAGTATAATGTTGCATTTACTGTACTTATTATAGAACTCGCCATCAACATATGGTTGCTACAACAGAAGGTAGTAACTGTGTAGTAACCAATGAAAAACGTTGCATATTTGCGTGTCGGAATTCACAGAATGACCCCCAGCCCTAAAACATTAAACCTGTTAAAAAAAGGAGCATACCTAATTTGTGTTTTAGGGGCAAAAAATGGTGGAAACCATCAGAAATAGCTATTTCAATTATTTCACATGAAATAAACAATAAATGAATAGCCAGCATTTCTGTACGTTGTACAAGAGAATAATAAATCCATGTGACAAGGACTTTGCAGCGTTTTTACCTATGAAAACGCTGCAAAATTAAACTACTGTTTATTATTTACCTGTGTAGCTCCTCCTTCTGCGTAGGCCACCTGGCTCGAATTCACGCAGCCCGGAGGTCCCTAGCAATGATATTCATCTGGACTGGATGTATAGCGCTCCATCCACGATCATGTTGACGAGGCTTTTTTGTGCAAATTTCGGGGCCTTGCTGTTTTTTTTTTTGTTTTTTTTTTTATTGTAACAACTTACAGACCTGCTTCCAATATTGACTACAGGTCAGTTATAAACAGAACTTAACTTTGCAAAAATAATACGATAATGCTTGTTAATGATCAAATAATAAGTCAAAATCAATACTGTTTATGAAAATGCAAAAATCATTCCAAAACTTCTTCACCAAAACACTGAACTCAACTGGCCAAACGTAGCCCGACAAAACCACTTTACGGATAAGCCGTGACCGCTGGGACTCAAGGATTTCGCACTCCCGCACGAGATGAGACCAATTCTGCACACTTCCTGCAGCACATCTGCAACTGTCCTCTTGAAGAATATGAAACCTCTTCAGGTAAGCCTTGTGCCGACCGTGACCAGTCACAACTTGAGTCATTTTGAAAGACATACACATGTCCAATGCCATCCGCGATGGAACTGCAGGAAAAAACATCTTGACGTGGGATGCGTTAGCAGTTGTGGCGTACTGGTCCTCCCACGCCGACAAAGCACGTCCCCTTGCTCACCGCTTGAAAAAAGTCTTCGGGAGCAGACCAAACGAGATCGGGGCATCAAGACGAAGAGCGGCTCCCTTAGCAGCACTGTCGGCCCTCTCGTTCCCTGTGGTACCGACATGAGCTTTGGTCCACCGGATACTTACATTCCAGGAAAGCTCCTGAATCAATGACACAGCCGCCGTCCCTATTCCATCCAGCAACCTTGCTGTGAACGAACGGCTCGACGCACAATGCTCCGGGTGGTCTCATAAAATTCCCGTGTTCGAAATCAGTTTGAAAACGTGAGAAAATCGAGGCAGCGGCGCCCTGCACATGTCAATCCCTATTGTACACACCTTAAGATGACGGATAGTAACACCACGCTTCGCGGGTCGCAAACTAGACCCCAGAAAATGGGACTAACAAACCGAATTTAATTAATTATGGTTCAGGGAAACCAAGGAAAGTGCAAAGTACCTACGGTGTACGGTGGACGGATAGAAATTGTTAATGTCATTTTCGGATTCTACATACTTTGAAAAGGAAATCAGCAAATTTTGAGCCCCCCCCCACCCCCTGACCTCTATCCATTTCCCTATTTTTTTCATGCTCGATTCCGAAGGTTCATTACTGAAAAATTGTGAGCCCCAACCACCCGTTCTCACTAGTTATTCCTCTTTTGGTTTATTATTCTGTGAATAATACACCTATGTATTCGCTAAGCAAAACTTTTTATAAAACCCCCTCAAAATTTTTGGTTTATTATTCTGTGAATAATACACCTATGTATTCCCCCAGCAAAAAATTTTTATAACGCCCCCCTCAACATTTTTTCTGTTCCGTTTCAAGGTGCGAAGATTCCAAAAATGCAATGTCCGTCCGCCGTCCGCCGTACGCCGTCTCACGTGTATCGGCCTCATTCTCGGTCTAAAAAATTCGTTCTTTCGCACGCATGCTCCATATAGGCCCTAGTTGTGTCCCGAAACTTTTCAACCCGATCGGAATATACCCAGGGGTGCTATGAGTGAAAATGTGTATAAAAATAGGCACTTTTTGTGTTTTAGTAACATGTTAGTAAATTGAGCTTTTGAGGTATCGTTTTCAATGATTTTGGGGTCGAGAAGACCGAATATGAAGTCAATTTTGGCCAATCAGTGGAAAATTGAGGTTTTACCAGATGTTCAGCTCCCAAAATTGATTTTTCGAAATCGTCTGAAATCACAATCAATTTGTTGAATAACACTAGGAAAAGTGTCAACACGTGGATCAAGACGATTAAATGGCACTACCAATTATCTAAGATAATTGAAAAAAAAGGAGCGTACCTAATTCGTGTTTTGGGGGCCAAAATAGTGGAAACCACCAGAAATAGCTATTTCAATTATTTCACATGAAATTAACAATAAATGAACAGCCAACAATTCTGTAGGTATGTCCAATAGAATAATAAACCCGTGTGACAAGGACTTTGCAGCGTTTTGGTTTATTATTCTGTGAATAATACACCTATGTATTCGCTCAACAAAACAATCTTATAACGCCCCCTCAAACTTTTTTCTTTTCCGTTTCAAGGTGCGTAGATTCCAAAAATGCAATGCCCGTCCGCCGTCCGCTGTATCACGTGTACCGGCTTCATTTTCTGTCTAAAAAAGTCGTTCTTTCGCACACATGCTCCATTTGGGCCCTAGTTGTGTCCCGAAACTTTGCAGCCCGATCGGAATATACCCAGGGGTGTTATGAGTGAAAATTTATATAAAAATAGGTAGTTTGTGTTTTAGTAATATGTCGGTAACATGAGCTTTTGAGGTATCTATTTCCATGTTTTGGGGGACGAGAAGACTGAATATGATGTCGATTTTGACCAACGAGTGGAAAATTAGTTCTACCGAATGTTCAGCTCCCAAAATTGATTTTTTATGAACCAAAAACCCGGGAAATCGTCTGAAATCACCATCAACTGGTATTATAACGCTGGAAGAAGTGTCAAAACGTGGATAAAGACGATTAAATGACACTACCAATGATCAAAGATATGAAAAAGAAAAAAAAAGGAGCCAAAATTGATGGAAGCCATCAGAAATAGCTATTTCGATTATTTCGCATGAAAGAAGCAATAAATGAACAGCCAATATCTCTGTAGGTATGTCCAGTAGGATAATAAACCCATGTGACAAGGACTTTGCAGCGTTTTTTTTCTTCTCCATGCTCAATTCCGAAGGTTCATCAATGAAAATATTAAAACAAAATTAAAATGGAGTTAATTTTTTGGAGCTTTTAGGTTCGATTGCCCTGCAGACGGAACAGGTGTGGAGAATGAGAAATTGCGCCGATCATTTCGCTGTTGGCTGTGTACTGACACGTCACCCTGGATTAAGACGAGGGGCGTTGGTACTCAAACTGGACCGCAGTCACCATCTAAATCCCAAACACCATGATGTGACAGAGCGTTATAATGCACTCAGCCACCAGCTCACCCCAGGAACATGCATTTTTTTTTTTAATTGATTTTAAATTCTTAGCACACGATTTTTCGAAAATTGTATCTTCACCAACCCTTTTCATAGGATTGCGAATTCATCTATGAATGTTTTAAGTATTTTTAAAATGTTTATTATAATCTTAAAATGATGATTATTATACACAACACACCGTAAATTCCAACATTTTCGGACATATTAAAATGTATTTACAAAAGTAAGGGAGAATTTGAAGATGAGCAATTTCGGAAAATACGCGAAGTGGGTCGAACTTGAACTGTCAGAATTTGCTAAAATATTACATAAGATTCACCCCCAAAAATTTGTTTTGAATGAAATCGCTCAAGATGGTGTGTACCTTATCTATTTTATTTGAAATATGATTTATCTAGCCACAAATAGAATCAAACATTGAGTTTTTTTCCACTTAAAAATTAACCTGAACTTGAATCCGTGCAGCTCCTCCGCTGGGGAGCTCTTGGTTATCAGAGTATGGGTATCTGAGGACTACGTTATGGAGTGGAAAGACGGTTTAAAAAATAAACATAAATCGCCCTAATTGGAATAAATAATACAGTGAAAACAGTGTCAATTCGGCACAATAAACGATTCAAAATAACAGAAACTTTTGTGGTCGAAAAAGAGTTCAAATTTGTGGACGAAACCGTGAAAAAGTTCGATGGTTTATGTAGGTACGTCGCGTAGATTCGCTAACGTGGTCATGCTGCAAAACGTTCGTTGGAAATGACAGGACAGGAGCGCGAAGGGCTATTCTGACCACCAAGTTGCGGATAGAAGCAGGTTGTAGAGTACCTAGAAAAATGATGATCAAAGTGTATAATATTATTGTTCGACGTAGTATTCATCAGTAAGCTATATATTTGCAAGACCAACAGGTTTGCGAAACTATATATAAAACCTGTTGGTTTTCCAAATATATAACTTACAACTCAGGTGGAAATTCAGTCGGTTTTCAGTGGATATGGTTGTATTTGAAATTCAGCCTGAAACTTGCCATTTTAACTAACAGGATAATTATTAGAAAGATCTTTATTGTAAACGATACGTGAAATTGAAATGAAATCTAATCGAATCGAATTCTCAAACGTCAAAATGTCGTCAATAACGGTATTCTATGTGTGAGTAGGTGTATTACATGAGTGTGTACTATTTTGTACTGAGAGCATTTTGGTTTGACGCGCTGTTAGTTAATATCTACTATTAATACATCTAGAACTTCAAAGGGGCTTTTTCACAAGATGTACGTTATTTGGAAATGACAGCCACTCGGCACAAAGGGCTAATCTGACCTCAAAGGTCCTACTCGACTGTAAAGGGCGACCCTCTGAGTGGAATTAACGTTTTGATTGGTCAGAGCTGAATGATAAATTATATAACCCTCTCCCTTTAACACCGTACAACGGTCACTGACGACGTTACAGGGTCACGATTGAAAGCCCACTACCTGTCATAACTCATCGGGGTCAACCGTGTAATGCACATTAATTAACTGGATGGCGTAATTCAGTGGCCGGAGCACTGGTTTCAAAGGGCTGGGATCAGCAGCTGGGAGCCCTGAGGCCTGAACCCGCTGACGAGCAAAGTTATATCACTCGGGGGCGTACCGGCGACATTTAATAATTATCCCACTACGTTTGTTATCATTATTACGCTTACAGGTCCCGTTGTTTTCCCTTTTCGTAATTTAATGATGAGTATAGAGTTTTCTAACCAAATGGAAGGATACAGTTCATTTTATGAGCTGAATCGCAGTAATAATGTTGGGCCCTTGGTAACGAGGATTTCTCTGATTCTCACGATGGCAGCAATAAACTTGCGAGTCAGCAATATTTGATCCCGCATATGTCACCACTACACCTTACAAAATACTTGGTATGTTACTACATACGTTGTGAACTGTGTGTATAATAATAAGATGGGAAATACTGACCCTTCCAATCCAGGTAAAACGTCCACACATACATGTCGTTGTCGCCTATTGATAGCAGGAGTCCCGCATCAAGATAAAGATAAAGTTAAGAGCTTAAGATAAAGATTAAGTTAAGTTAATAGCTAGGTATTACAGCCCGGTTCCAGAAACATTGTCGATTGATCATAATATCTTCTGATGGTATATTTTTCCAGCTGATTTGCCTTTTGTTTCACTCTTTCTGCTTTTCCAGCTCTCCTTACTCATTCTGTCCCTGTCCCTACCACGAGTCTCTGTCCTTGGTTCTTGGCAAATCAGATCTGCATCCAATTCAGTGTAGAATGATAATTTTCGTGATAGCTACCAAGCTGAATTTTAGAATACCAACACTTTATAACGGTGATAATAATTGAAAAAATAAAAAGGAATTTTCATCCAGCAGACTTTTTGTTACACAATTCCTAAGACCTTCTCCCTCAATTTTGATCAAGATTAGAGGCAATTCTCATAGAGAAAAACGATAGGCTTCTCATGATTTATTCAGGTTAAAAGCCGCTATAGTCTGGTGAAATCCACTATGTCAAGTTCCTTCATAGGAAAGTTAGCATTACGAGTACTTTTGAATTCAGCTAACCCCTTGAGATTCATAGGGTGGCAACTATACACCCTAAGGCAGGTAAAGACCAAATTTCAACCCTCTAATCCAGTTTCTTCCCTTAGGAAGAAACCTCATCCAAAATCTGAAAAACTTCATACTCGCATTTTCTCGATAGCAACATTTTCGACTTAGTGAACTTCACTTGTAAGCCGACGATATATATTATGCCCTTTCTAGATCAACCCAAGGCCAAGAATTGGCACGGTCTTGTGTACTTTTATAAGCTCAACCGATGGTTTTTTCAATTTTTCAAATTCAATTTTTATTCAGCAAATATTTTATAGAACAAATACCTACAATGATTATTAGAGATATACATAATACAAGATCTAAAATTATGTTGGTTTATGAGCCTAAGGTCAATGACCCGTCCAGGCTCGTCTCTTCCACCACTATTTATTACTGCGTATGCATGTACCAGCAGTTTCATTGACAAAACACACCTAAGTGTTTGGAGAATGAGTTACATTGATCTAGAACCAACATTATTTACAGGTTATTCCTAAGTAGTTAGTAAATACACTTAATGCTACGAAGGCTGATTTGTATTTTTATCCTAATTTAAACTTATTTATAACAACACTTTCGTTATTTTCAAGCTCAAAATATTCTAGAACTAGTTTTTTAAATTTTCCTGTTGATGGTGAAGTCTTGGTTAGGAGCAGTACCTAACTGTTCAAATAGGGCTGGAGCTAGCCATGGAAAGTGTCGAGTGTAGAAATCGTTGTGTGCCTGTGGTATCTGGAGGACATAGTTGGCATTTTTGTTCGCGTCGGTCTAATCGCCGCTTGCTTAGTAAATAAATGCAGGTGTTTATGCACATATAAAACAGTTGTGTGAATACAAGCCATTCTGGGAGTGAGAACACCGAAGTGTTTGTATAGGTAACTAGTTGAAGTACGTTTATGGGAATTAGTTGCAATTCTCAAAACTGTATTCATTGCTATGTTTACACTATTAAAGGTTGACGCATAAGTACCTCCCCAGACAATAATACCATAAGTTAAAATGCTACAATAAGTTATAATATACCATTTTAAGGTTTTCTTTCGTTAGCCATCTTCGTAGCATCAGAAAGTAGTGCATGGATTTCCTGATTTTATTCACTAATTCAGCTACATGATCCTTCCACTTGAGATGCTGATCCACGTGCACTCCTAGGTATTTTATTGCATTCAGCCTTTCTATTTCCATGCAGCTGCACAAATTTCTTACTACGCCACAGTTTTCCTTGTGCATTTTGAGTTTAGAGTCATTAGGAAGTCATGTTTTGTTTATTGAGAATGTAATGTAATTCGTTTTTGACAGGTTCATGGTGAGACTATTTGTGCTAAACCATTTGGCTACTTCATAGACAGTCCTTTCTGCGATAGAATGCGCTAGCTCCCAGGTGTTCTCATTTATCACAATAGCTATATGATCAACAAAAGCTACAAATTTGCATCTCAAGTTCATAGTAAAAAGGTCATTTATATGTATCAGAAACAAAATTGGGCCATGGACAGATCCTTGCGGTAACCCAAAGCAGTTTTTTTTAGATTGCTATCAATATCCTGAATTTGCACATATTGCTGTCTATCTGTGAGGTATGATTCGAACCATCTAACTGCAGATTTATCAAGCCCAATTCTTTCAAGCTAAAGGGCTAACCTCGATGTTTCTATTGAGTCAAACGCTTTGGTAAGATCAATGAATATTGATATTATTTTGCCTCCTTCGTGGAGCCCCTGTGTTATTTCCGTTACTAGATTAACTAGCGCATCCTCTGTTCCCATGTGCTGTCGAAATCCAAACTGGATAGGGGATAAGAGATTATTGGATTCAAGATATTCTATTAGTTGCGACTTGGCTATTTTGGTTTATTATTTTCAATAATGAACCATTGGAATCGAGCATGAAAAAAAAAATTCTTACCCCCCCTCAAAATTTGATGGTTTACGTTTCAAGGTATGTAGAATCCAAAACTGCAATAAAAATATTTCTGTCTGTCCGCCGTACGCCGTACGCCGTACGCCGTACACCGTACGCCGTACGCCGTACGCCGTACGCCGTACGCCGTACGGGCCACTTTTCTTAGTTACCATGAATCAAAATTGATGAAATTCGGGTTATAGGTTCCGTTCGGCGTCTAGTTGGTCCTCGAAGCTCGACGTTACTGTCAGTCATCTCTAAGGGGTTCAAAATAGGGGTTGAAATTTTCAAAACGCCTATACCATTTTTTTACGTAAATATTTTTACGGTTTTAAATAATTCTTGAACTTGCGAGTTTTTTAAGACCATCCGGAGCATCGTACGTCCAGCCGTTCGTTCACAGTAAGGCCCCGAAGTTTGCACCGACAGGCATTTTCGACTCCAGTGTGAATGAAATTGTATACAATTCAAACCAATTCTCGTAACCAGAGACGCGCCCACAATAGGAATTTGTGAATACGGCCAATCATTGGTACGGATCACCTGATTATATTGGCGGAGTATGAAGTCGAGTTGGTTGTTCTGTGATATTATTTAATTTGAAAAATGATGGCTCTTTTGGAGTTTGTTGGTAGGTAGTGAAACTTGAACAAACGTTGAAGTATTATTGATGGGTAAATTATTACTACGGTAAATCATTACTCAACGGTAAATTATTACACAACGGTTCATTATACCATCTACGTAGAAGGGGCTGGAGTTTGTTGGTAGGTACTTTTGCAACTTTTTTCACTCCTCATCAACGATTTCTTTTCAGAACTTCATTATGTGTGTTTCTTTTTGTTAGGTACTGTTTGTCATCGGCAGAATTATTTTAGCAACATTTAACTCGTGATTTAGGTAGGTACCTAGTAACGAGTACGGGGTTAGGTACTAACCTACGGAGGGTCTGCGATCTACATAATTATGCATAGAATAGTACATATTATATTATATAGACGGGTTATCTATACATAGAGCTGTGATCTGTAACAGAAGGGTATTCTATACAAAATAATAAACCGTTGTGCAGGGATTTGCAGCGTTTTTCAAATATTTTCGCAAAGTTTGATAGCAGCGAAATAGGGCGGTAATTGCTTTCTAGTGTTCTTGGTCCATTTTCATACAGAGGCCGCACTATAGCTATTTTGAGGCAATTTGGAAATTCACCCTGTGATAAGCTCAGCTTAATCTTTTTTTTTCTTTTTTTTTCCAACTTCAATTTTTTATTCAGCAAATATTTTATACAACAAATACAATGATTTTTAGAGATATACGATGGTGCTAGGAACATTGATGATACAGAAGGCCTGTTTTGCTGCTCGGTAACAAAAAAAACATAACAAAAAAACCCCTTCAAACACTCTGGAAATGCCTCAAGAAGAACGAGAAAAAACAGCAATTTTTTTTTTTGCGGATGGCGAAGTTTTAATTGAACTTTTGGCGGTCCGCGGGGGAAAACTTCTCCACTTTTCCAACCGCTTTCCTCAGTCTGAGGGAAAAGAGCCCGAAGGTCCAGACCTCCCCGAAAGTCGATGTGCCTCAGACCCCGGAGGCCCTGAGTAATGGGTTAATTATGAAAAGTACCAGTATAAGAGGGAGACTTCACTCAGACCAAAGAAAAAGAAGTGGTTGTTATTTGATGGGGTGCCCCCTTCACTTCTCCAGTGTCTTCACTGATGATATGTAATTAGCAAGTTTTCTGAAGGAATATTAATGCGTTTCCCCCCTCCTACCAGCTGATCTTTTCCAGTTTTCCCACAGCGGCTTTTCCGGTGCCGTTCGAGAGAAAAGAAGTTTATTTTAAGGCGTTCCTAATTTATTTTTTTTCTCCCTCCTTGATGATTCAAGACAGGGAGTCGGGAAGTATTCCGAAGAGTTCGGGAATCGATGGAAATTTTTCACTCAAGCGGTATTAAGCAAATTGCGAGGTCTTTCCGTCCGAAAACAGGTCGTCCTCTCCCCCGCGCCCTACTCCTCAGCTCCTCACGACATTAATAAACCAGGAATTGTGGGTCATGGTCGCGCTTCCATTAATTTCTCTCCGACGAAACGGAACTACAAGCTGATCCAGGTTTTGACTAAACCTACGAGTAGATATATTATATTAAAGGGCTGTTTAATATTGTTTAGGTGTACCAGCATGCGACTGTCATGTCGCGGCGAGCGAGGGTAGCCCATCGATGTAGTAAAACACCGTGTGTTTAGTATATCGAAACATTGGCCATTCAACATAGGTAGCATCCATGCCACTGGTTGATTTGGGCTTATTCAGTCATAAACTCTTAGAACTTGTAGCAGTGCGTTGTTCTCGAGTAGTTTTTTGGTCCGGTGGAGACGGGATCGGTGGGCGGAAGCCTAATCGATATCCCTTCTTAACCGGTGATAATCTCGCTGGTCTAGGAGGGGGACTCTCGAGGGTCCACCGCCATTGTCACACTGTCACAAACTCAACCAGAAGAGATGGTGGTGGATGCAGAACTTGAGCACCAAAAAGATAGATAGTGGCTCACGGTTGATGTACCTACCGCTTGTTTACATTTTTACGCAAGATTAGCTCAATATTTGCGTCATTTTCTATTCAAAACTAAATTATCTTGCTTTATCATTTTGAACAATAAACCTTTCGAATCGAGCGTGGGGGGGGGGGGGGGAATTAAGAACCCTCAAAATTTGATGGTTTCCGTTTCAAGGATTCAAGAATTCTATCATCAATTATTATCTGCTGTTATTCAAGAAGCGTAACAATTGTTCCTGTTAAGAAATAACACTGAAAAAACGCTGCAAATCCCTGCACAACGGATTATTATTTTGTACAGATTACCCTTCTGTTACAGATCACAGCTATCTGTATAGATAACCCGTCTATGTACTACTCTATGCATAATTATGTAGATCGCAAACCCTCCGTAGGTTAGTATACATAACCCCGTACTCGTTACTAGGTACCTACCTAAACCACGAGTTGAATGCTGCTAAAATAATTATGTCGATGACAAACTTTACCTAAAATGGCAAAAAGAATCGCAAATAATGAAGTTCTGAAGGAATATTGTAGATGTGGAATCAAATAGATGCCCCTTCTGCGTAGATCACTGTTTTCTGAGGACAGTAGGTACCTACCCTCGTGGTAAATTATAGTGAACCGTTGTGTAATAACTTGCCCATCAATAATACTTCAACGGTTGGTCAAGTTGCAAAAGTGCCGATCAAAAAATCCAGCCCCTTCTTGGTAGATGAACCGTTGTGTAATAATTTACCGTTCTGTAATAATTTACCGTTGCGTAATAATTTGCCGTTGTGTAATAATTTACCATTACGTAATAATTTACCAATCAATAATAACGCTTCGAGGACTAACTAGACCCCGAACGGAACCTATAACCCGAATTTCATCAATAAATTTTTTTTTCATGGTAACTAAGAAAAGTGCCCAATACGGCGTACAGCGGACAGACAGAATTTTTTTAATTGTATTTTCGGATTCTACATACCTTGAAACGTAAACCATCAAATTTGGGGGGGGGGGGGGGGGGGGGTTAGAATTTTTTTTTTCTTGCTCGATTCCAGTGGTTCATTATTAAAAATAATAAACCGAAATCCAATATAACCATCATTTTTCAGATGAAATTAATAATATCACGGAACAACCAATTCGATTTCATACAGCCATCCTTGATTATAATCAGGTGTTCCCTCGCAGTGATTTCTGGGATCGATGTATACCGTTTCATTCACTATCATGTTGACGAACGGCTGGACGTACAATGCCCCAGGTGGTCTCAAAAAATGCTTTAATTCTGGTTATTTAGGATTTTGTTGAAATGTACTTTTGTAGGTTGAAGAAACGTTACATATTATGCTTCATGAATAACAACAAATAATCAAAGATAGACTTGTTCAACCCACCGAATATTTATGTAAGTTTCATTCCCCGGCCGGCTGCAGTACTTACTCAATTTTTGACTGGGGGGGGGGGGGGGGGGCTAATGACCACAGAAAACAGTATCCACGCAGAAGAGGCATCTGTAGGTAAATTACGTAAGTTGTGTAATTGTATAGTTGTGTGTAAGTTGCAGCGTTTTTATAAAAGAGCTTTCGGGGCGGTCGCAACAAACCAGACTAAACCGCTGGAACAACTGATCACCCTGCATACTCTTCGGGTAGAAAGTGACAATGACGTGGAAGAAGTCATTCAAATTGTTTGAAAGTTGTAGGTAATTACCAAGGACCAAACCTGCATTATACTTGAAAACTAACCAAAACTAAAGGAGCCAAAAGTTACAAGAATCGATGAATTCATGTTTGCCATTCGAAAATTACTAACTCATACTCATTAGGGTACTCATTAATAACTGCGAACAAACGGCAAATACACACAAAATTTCAGATCGTAAATACCAATACCTAGGCAAGGTCACACTGAGCCCTAGCGGGGTCATAAATCAGCTGAACGGTGATTGGAATGGCTTGTGCCAATACTTCAATGCAGCCTGGTCATGCCTTATAATCATGGTTTCCGAATTCAATTATCAATAGGAAGAGAAATGGAAGGCGCAATGGCGTTCTAGTCACCTTTATATATTATGTCACTATGATCCCTCGTAAATCAGTCAACTATGTCATTTGTTCCTTGTAATCTAGTCATATCGGTCTGTATGTGGTTCTTGTTGTTGAGTCGTGGACAGTTAGTTTATTCTCTTATAAAGTGGTTGTGTGTTTTGTTCGGTGTTCGTTAGTTGTTTAGTAAAAGACGTTAATAGTATTAATGAACAATGATGTTAGTAAATAAGGAAAATAATAAAAACGGCGAAATAGCAATAATATACAACGACTATAGGCTGAGGAGTAACTTATTATGGTAATTTATTCATTTATTGTACACAAATCTTGTGGCACCCCTCGCCAGACGGTCTGTTACCACGGCGTATTAATAGTTTGTAAAACTAAATGATTCAACCAACCTACGTCATAATAAACTCGTCTATCTATCTATCGATCTATCTATCTATATAATTTCAGATCGATTTAATTATAGTTTCATCGATAAGATACAGAATCTAACAAGACATTGCGTCGGTACAGACAAGGAAACCAATTTGTTCATCAACGTCTGAAACGTAAAATGCTAATGGCAATTTTGATTTTGGAGGACCTAAAGTTCTTCGGCCCCCGTAGATACTTTTCTTCTTCTGGTTGTGAGGAACAAAAAAACTAACATTTTGCGACGAATGAATATGAATGAACACCGCGCCTACCGAGGTGAATGAATTTGGAAGAAAATTGGATGCTCAAGGATAACTGTTGGCCCATATTGTTGCTCAAGAAAAGAAACGGCAGTACCTACTTCTGAAAACGTAATTCAGCAGTTAGAAGTCCATGGAGCGGAAAAGCGTAGTTAGTCGAGAAGGATGGCCGAATTGGAGTGAAAAGTTTACTGATAAAAGAAAAAACAGGGTAACCCAATTGGGGGGCGTCTTATACGGATATTGCAGGGAAGGTTTTTGCTCTTTGTTTCTTGAGTGAACATCCTTGCAATAAGATCACCTGCTCCGATAGCTGCGATCTAAGTCTTTCTCGGTAGGGAGGGGAGAAGGGCAGCCACGCAATTTCCTTAGGACGCTCTTTGACTCCTGGTTACACCAGAATGCTGCTCCCGAGGGCCTAATCCAATTAAAAACACTTGAAGAAGGAGCTGGTTCTTTGGAAAGGAGCTTTTATACCCGATGTCTGCCGTCTAATTTCATACCCCTTGGGTTTTCTTACCTTTCCTTGAACCTTTTTCATGGTATTTCTTGTGTTTTTTGAGCGTTGAGCTGCCAAGGTTCAGCGCGTCTAACGACATGGGGCTGTAAAGGGGACTGAAACACTGAAACGAGCTTTTCTGGTCATTGTGCAAACAGATGCCCCTGGGATACGCAAATATCAATAGATAGAGATCGACGAGGTCTAGAACTGTGAGACACCGAAGCGACAGCAAGGACATAACCGGCTGACCTGCATGTAAAACTGACCATAAAGACTCCAAACTTGGTCACAAAAATCAAATTCTTGTGAAATTCATACACCTAGGATAATTTTATTATTACACAAGTTCTCCTGTAATGTGTATAATAAATCCAAGGGAGTCTCAAGAAGATTATAATTATACACACCAAAGAAAGCTATTAAACAAAATGACACAGTTGTGAATATGAAGGAGGATAATTAATCTAATGCTACTATTTAAGCAACATAACATATGGAATTAATTAGCAACGTACCCATGGATCGGTAGGTATGTGAGCTCATTAACAGGGAAGATACCTGTAACAGAAAAGAAACAATTATCGAGCTATTCACGAAAACATACAACACCATAGTATAATATAATATATCTACTAAAACAAACCACCACATAACCGTATTATTATATGAAGGGGAGGGGTCAAAAATAAGAGTTGATAACTTCAAAAATTCGTAGTTTCGAATGAGTGGGGTTTTTTAGGTACCTACCTACAAAATTATTTAAATAGATTTGAGTTGTTCAGGTGAACCAGTTCCCGACTACCCTCTACGTTTGTTCACGCAGTACCTACAAGTTTTCTCCAAAACTTCTGTACTTACTCCAACGACTCCAGTTGGATTTTGATGAATCTTATTAGCGACCAACTGGGGACCAACTAGGTAGTGTGCCATATCCTCACATCGCTTAGATATCCACGATATCTAAGCGACATATGTCACGGTATCTCGCCCATGGTATCTCGATCACGGTATCCCGATCACGGTATCTCGACCGCGCTATCTCGATCATGGTATCCCGATCACGGTATCTCGCCCACGGTATCTCGATCACGACATCCCGATCACGGTATCTCGACCATGGTTTCTCAATCACGGTATCTAAGCGACATATCTCATGGTATCATGACCACGGTATCTCGACCATGGTATTTCGATCACGGCATCCCTATCACAGTACCTCGACCACGGTATCTAAGCGACATATCTCATGGTATCTTGACCACGGTATCTCGACCATGGTATTTCGATCACGGCATCCCTATCACAGTATCTCGACCACGGTATCTATGCGACATATCTCACAGTATCTCGACCACGGTATCTCGATCACCTATCCCGATCACAGTATCTTGATCACGGTATCTCGATCACCGACCACAGTATCTCGACCACGGTATCTAAGCGACATATCTCATGATATCTCGAC
This sequence comes from Leptopterna dolabrata, assembly GCA_954871275.1. Classification (NCBI taxonomy): domain Eukaryota; kingdom Metazoa; phylum Arthropoda; class Insecta; order Hemiptera; family Miridae; genus Leptopterna; species Leptopterna dolabrata. The sequence goes on from OX940987.1 coordinate 35,432,983, forward strand.
CACAGTATCTCGACCACGGTATCTATGCGACATATCTCACAGTATCTCGACCACGGTATCTCGATCACATATCCCGATCACGATCACAGTATCTTGATCACGGTATCTTGATCACCGACCACGGTATCTCGACCACGGTATCTAAGCGGCATATCTCATGATATCTCGACCACAGTATCTCGACCACGGTATCTCGATCACGGCATCCCGATCACGGTATCTCTACCATGGTATCTCGACCACGGTATCTAAGCGACATATCTCATGGTATCATGACACGGTATCTCGCCCATGGTATTTCGATCACGGCATCCCTATCACAGTACCTCGACCACGGTATCTAAGCGACATATCTCACAGTATCTCGACTACGGTATCTCGATCACGGTATCCCGATCACAGTATCTTGATCACGGTATCTCGATCACTGACCACGGTATCTCGACCACGGTATCTAAGCGACATATCTCACGGTATGTCAACCTTCTTTAGGGATGTCACAATGTCATTTGGAAAACACGTTCTGTGTTTTCTCGTTCGTAGGCCGCCTTTCATAGGCTAATCATATGCAGGGTTTTCACAAATAGTTCAGCAAGATGCTTATACAAACCCCCGACCCACACTAAGGAGTCAGTCGTGTTGTGCAGTCATCCTGTCACCAGTCTGCTCCAGCAAAAGGTAAACCCTTCGTACTTATAATATCTTGTGCACTTTCTCTCCTCAGTCTTTTCTCTTCAGTAACGCTAGAGTCCTTCACACTATCTGGGCCTCCTCAGCAATCCTCCGCCACTCCTGTCTGTCCATGGCAGGGGACCTCCATCTCTTGACTCCAAGGCCCGGTAAGCACTTGTATCAAATGCCTGTATCGTATCACCATTGCGTATAAAATCAAATGCAATGCGCTCCACGCAAACCACCCGTATCCTCACAGCGTATCCGTATCAATAATCTGTTTCATCAATGCAACGGTGAAATGATCGGAAGAAAAAAGGCGGCAGCTCTCTCTTCAATAAAACTCTTGAAACACAGCCTTATTGTGGTGGATTGAAGGTAGAGGTGAGGCTTGGATAGGTGAGGTTTAGATGGTGATGAAGAGGTTGTGGTAGCTAGCGTTTAAAAAGTTACCACCTATGACGATGCCAGGAAGGTTACCGCCCCTAAAAACGCTAGAAGATAATATGCCCAGACGGTTCACCAGACCGGTTCCACTACTCCGAGTTCTTTTGGGTGAGAAAGGTGAGGAGGTATGCTGAGAGAGAGAGAGAGAGGTCATCGACTTGAGGTTTGAGCGTAGAATGGTGAGCTGGGCTAGAAGAGCGGTTTATAAGGGCGCCCTTCCACCCTCCGCCGGTCATCTGACGGTCCTTAGAAGCCGTTGGAGGATCGTTGGAGGGAAGACGGCAACCTACACCTCTCTGGTCACGTAGGCCACCATTCCTTTGCTTTATTTAGGACAATCTTAATACCCAGACGGAGTGGTATATCTAGATAGAACCACGAGCCAATTATTTCACAAAATTATGAAAGTTAATGCGATGGATTTTGTTTTTCGGATGCTTGAAGAGAGTGATCAGTTCTGAGCTGAGGATGTTAGCAATTCAAAATAGCGATTTTTCTCCGGGTTTTTGTATGGTTGAGATAACAATCTCACATCTGGCGTCAATTTCGTAATATTATAGGTAGGTACCTGGCTAGCAAGATATCTGAATTTACAATACGAGAGTTCTTGGGCCTTCTTGCTTGGTTTTAAGAGTTCTATTGAAGAGAGAAAGAAAACAAGAGATATCTATATAAAACTGAAAGATTTTCTTTTGCTGGAACAGACTGGAGACAGGATGACTCCACGGCAACACAAACGAATCGTGTAGAGTCGATCGTGGTTTATATAAGAATCTTACCGAAATGTACCTATCTGATTAGCCCATGAAAGGCAGCCAACGAACGAGAAAACACATAAGTTGTTTTCCAAATGACAATGTGATATCCCTAAAGAAGGTCGAGATACCGTGATATGTACCTATCCGTAGGAGCAGAGTTGACGGCAAGTGATATTATTGATCCGTTCCGTCCGTTCCGTTTATTTATTCATACACGTTGCAAGGGCCATATATAACAGTGACCTAGATAGAAGAGTTGTTATAGATACAGAAAATAATGATCCGTTGCGATTGTTTCACAATTTTGGTTTATTATTTTCAATAATGAACCATTGGAATCGAGCATGGAACAAAAAATTCTAACCCCCCTCAAAATTTGATGATTTACGTTTCAAGGTATGTAGAATCCAAAACTGCAATAAAAAATTTCTGTCTGTCCGCCGTACGCCGTACTGGCTACTTTTCTTAGTTACGATGAAAAAAATTGATGAAATTCGGGTTATAGGTTCCGTTCGGGGTCTAGTTGGTCCTCGAAGTCGTTACTGTCAGTCATCTCTAAGGGGTTTAAAATAGGGGTTGAAATTTCGCGAATTTTGAACACGGATTTTACTTTATTACAAGTACGTAAGTATCATATTATATTATCTACAATGGCTAAAATAATTTATTGTTGAAATTGAAAGCGGTTAGAGCTGCTCATCGGACCACCATCAGCGAAAGAATAACCATAAAAAGTAAGAAGTCAAAGGATGAATTATTAATCATTTACTGTAGAAAGAAGTGATATTATTATGTACAGAGTAATACTTGTAGAATGCAGCGGTTTGCATTCTTACAGGTATTCATTCAGGATGGTAGGTACCTATAATATTAACTAATGGGGATTGTTTTCGTGAGTTGTGAAATATCATTATCCAATGCCCGCCTCATGCTACAGTTACAAACCAGGTTCACACAATGATGGCAATGGTTATTATTATTGTTTGAGCCCGCAGGGCGAGCCAATGCAGAGAGTGGCTTAGGGCAACGTAGTGAAAACCATCGCGATTCATTCAGCTGCTGGGTTTCCAGGTAACCATTGCGAAATTCTTTCGGAAATGTTGTACGAAAATAAAGATCTCCGAGCGCAGGTTCGAGGATGAAAACTCCCACAGTGCACGTACGTGTAAGTTACTGCCTCGCCGTTGTTGGCAACTTATATTGAAAGTCTTGCCAAGCCGCTTGTAGCGCAGCAACGTTGTTTTTGGGCGAGGGTGGGAACAATGGTTCATTTGTTTCCGCTACGAAACCGGCGATCATTGGGGGCAGTAACACGTCCGAGAAAACCAGAAAGAACGCGATGGCTCCTTAGCTGAAATCACTGTTATTATTATTTGATCCCGCAATGTTCGTAACTATCTACTCCCATTTTCTCCTGATCTTTGCGGGATGTGTAGCGGCAACAGCATAAGGCGATAAAAGGTAATGCGGTAGCAGGTATCGCAGTTGTCCTTAAGGGCCGTTATATTAACGAGCAAGCCCTGATAAACAAGTATAATGCGCATGGCGTAATGCCGAAAAACAACGGCTATGAGATTTCAGAGCAATGAAAGAAACTCAGGAAGCTGGAGAGTAAAGTGGATAATACGCAGACTCTACAGGGCTCTTCACACTGTTTTCTTAACTATCTTTACACGATACCTTCTGCTGTAACATCAGTTCCTACTTACTACCGCCGGTTTCAGCTGTTCAAAAAATGCCTTTTGGATCCAGTGTTGAAGCGTTGGGATATGTAGATTTGGTAACTGTTGTGATTCGTGATTCCCTCTCAGAATCCACCCCTGTAATATTGTGTGATTTTACCAAATAAACGAGGAGAACGCCGAGCTGGTAAACAACCCGGGGTTTCCCCAACCGCCATCCGCCTCAACCGACTTTTAACGGCCGATTGTGGATCAGGGACGTGTGGAAAAGGCCCTATCAACACAGCCCTTCCGGCCCAGCTCTTCATTCGACGACTCGACCTCCGGCTCGCGACTTGTCTCTTTAACCTCTCTTCCTCGAACCTCTGTCTCTCTCGAACCCCTCTCTCATCCACTCTCTCCCATATCCTAAAAGATCTCTGATGTTGGTGAAAACCGCGGGGAACATATTCCAGATGATCTCCTACTGTTGGTGAAACCGCGGGGAGCATACCTACTAACTTCTGCTGTTAGTGAAAACCGCGGGGGGCACACCCTAAAAGAACTCCTGCTGTTGGTGAAAACCGCGGGGAACATATTCCAGATGATCTCCTACTGTTGGTGAAACCGCGGGGAGCATACCTACTAACTCCTGCTGTTAGTGAAAACCGCGGGGGGCACACCCTAAAAGAACTCCTGCTGTTGGTGAAAACCGCGGGGAACATATTCCAGATGATCTCCTACTGTTGGTGAAACCGCGGGGAGCATACCTACTAACTCCTGCTGTTGGTGAAAACCGCGGGGAGTTAGCCTAAAGATCCAATAGGAGCCCATCTTACCACATCCACCTTCTCTCTCACTACCATCTCTCTCCTGCTCCTATACATTCGTGACTAACGACTTTCTGGTGACCCCTACTCTGTAACCTACCTTCATGAAAACTCGCCGTTCGCGACAAGTGGTGAACACCCCTACCCGTTCACCACAGTAACATTGTAATTATCGTATTATTATAAATGTATAACTACATAACAATCCTATATATTCATTCCTTCATTATTTTCCTATCTATTCCTATCTACTAGGTATCTGTTCATCTAGATCCTGGTTTCCTCGATGGGCAACTTTCCGTGATAGAATTAATAAAAGGAGATTTTTTTACCAATGAAAATCGCTGTAATGAAGAAAGAAGTTGGAATGTGATTGGACTTTGGAGGAAGTTAGAAACTTGTGTTGACATTTAGTTGGTACCACATAATTTCCATCACGATCGTACTGCAACTGTTTCTGCGCATGCGCGAACGAGTCGACCACCCGAGGTAATAGCCAGAGCAGGCTGTGTGGTTTGAAGGTTTGTGTGGATTGGTATCAATAAGTTTGCATCTATAAGCATATTTTTTTCGTGAAATTCCGACTGTGTATAATTTATTATATTCTGGTGTATTCCATCCTCACTATGTATTATAGTTTAGTATACAATATAGTTTAGTATGTACTAGTTTAGTGTATAGAGTTTAGTTTACTACAGCGTTTAGTATATAGGTAGTATAGTTTTTTTTGTAGAGTTTAGTGTAAGTATTCCTAACACTTTTCGGCGCAGCGAATGTTGGAGTGTGATCTATGGAAGCATATTCTAACGCTCGTATCTCAGAATCGCTGCAAATTATTACGCAATGGTTTATTATTTACCTGCATAAATGCCCCTTTTACGTAGATCACAATTTTCTGTGGTCAATAAATACTCTCGAGCTCCCCCAGGAAAGCCCTAAATCGAGTACTGGAACCGGCCAAGGAATTATACATTCATAAATACACTGCCAAGGTGATGGCACAGGAGCTTCCTCGTCACAATCAGAGTGACCCATTATAAAATAGAACAGACTCGGAAGCAAAATAACATAACATAACATAACATAACATTACATTACATAACATTACATTACATAACATTACATTACATAACATTACATTACATAACATTACATAACGTGAAATATACATATCACATAACATAACATTACATGAAATATACATATTACATAACATTACGTCCATTATACATAATTGCGAAAGTTATGCGTGTTTGAAGAATTTCACGTTAGCGCATGCGCAGGGCGAACCGCTGGCTCTATCATGTTGAAATTTATATGGGACCTCAATGGGCCCTACCCGCTTAATCCCTGAGAATTACATTGAAATTGGGTGAAATCTTTGGTTACTACGGCTGTAACAAGGAAATTGAATCTATTTCACGCCAGCGCATGCGCAGAGCGCACCGAGGGTCCGATCATGCTGAAATTCATACTGGAACTCACTAGGCCTTGTCCAAACAACCCTTGAAAATTTGAGCGAAATTGAATCAAAATTGTGAAAGTTATGCGTGTTTGTTGAATTTAACGTTAGCGCATGCGCAGGGCGTACCGCTGGGTCAATCATGTTGAAATTTGTATGGGACCTCAAGGGGCCTTATCCGCACCATCCCTCAAAATTTGAGCTGAATCAATTCAAAATCGTGGAAGTTATGGCTGTAACAAGGAAATGCGGACAGACAGACTCACAGACTCACAGACTCACAGACCCACAGACCGACAGACACGGAACCAAATTTGTTCAGTAGGCTTTGAAACGCAAAATTCAAGTGGAACTTTTGATTTCTGAAGACAAAAATTTTTTGGCTCACGAAAGTGAACACAAGGCTTCCGCTGCTTCGCAGACTCGGAAGCAAAATATGCGGTAGTTTCAAGAGTTGTATTATTAATTATTTATCGTAGAAGCATAACGTTCCTTGCTAATATTACAAAGTACCTACCTGTCAACAAAATCCAAAGTAACCATCGTTCTTCAAAAGAAATAATATTATCACGGAACAACCAACTCGATTTCATGCAGCCATTGCACGAAGCTTTTCTGTGCTAATTCGAGGGCCTTACTATGAATGAACGGCTGGACGTACAATGCTCCGGGTGGTCTCGAAAAAATTCCACAGTTCGAGCCAATTTCAAAACGCAAAAAAAAACTCGAAAACTCGACATAACGGAACCTTGGACATTTCAACCCTTATTTTACACCCCTTAGAGATGACTGACAGCAACGCCGAGCTTCTGAGACCAACTAGACCCAGTGACATATCGGAAAAATGAAGAAAATAATTGTTTACTGAGGGGTTTTCTACTGAGACACCGTGAACTTTTGCATTATCATACGGAAAAGAGTAGAACTGCAAATCACTCGAACATTAGCAAATTTTGCTAAAAGGAATCTTCGCTCATCGCTAACGTTGCAGCTATAATTACTTAGTTCAATGATGTAAATTGATTGAATACCTAGTCCGCGTAGATTCAGCGAACATCGTCGGTTCTCAATCAAGTTCCTATAATTTCAAGTAGGTACCTACATTTTCAACCGATGAAAATTGCTCTCTTTGAAGGGAAGATATGTTCGAAACGAAACTCAAACTGTTTTCAACCCAGCGAAACGACCAGCGACAAGTTTTTTCACAAAACAATTAAACTGGATGTTGAGGCAAATAGGATAAAACGGAGTGTTTACCGCGTTTATTATTCCGTCGAAAAGAAAACTGTGGTTTCAAAGATAGATTTTCCCATTCGCTGAAACCCATTCCGAGGGAAAACAAGGGATATTTTTATTGCGGAGAATTAATTGTAAAGCAACATAACGGTGAATAAACTCGGTTAGTTGTACTCGGTTAGAGGCCCTTTGACGTTGGTTCTAATGATAATTACCGCCAAAACCGGTTACCCCAAAACAAACACGCAGTTTAACTGTTTGTTTGCACTGAACATCAAGGGGAAGCTCGCGATGGTATTCCAGTGAGTAGGGTATTCCCTGGAGGTCCCTACGACTCTTGTGTGTGAGTTGCGAGTATGCGGCATACTTGCGTATGTTTACAGGGAGTCCTCGGCTGCTCAAAATTGAGTTTTGAACGCTTGCTCAAAGTCTTGAGACGAACCAGAAATGTCGAAAATCGATAGCGTTTCCTCTGGGTAAGTAAGTGATTGGTAAGTTCGCCGTACTCCTTATTCTAATAGGAAAAGCAAACCTTCGACTGGCATGCTACGAAAATGGTGATCAATGGTAACGCTTCAAAATTGCGTATCATGGTCAAGTCCAGGCTACGGTGGCGCTTTCTACTTGTTACGTTCACACGTTAGTAGATAGAATAAGTTCGTTCTAGCACAGGAGCCACCCTGCAAGACCTGTGGTACTAAACCCGCACGACAAAACCCGCAACACTACGAATTTTTCGAAGAACTTTATGGCATCTTCGTAAATTTTGTTATTAACTTCAAAACATTTTCGAAAAAATTAACGAAAATATCGTTTCGTTTTTCGAAACGTTTCAAAGCTTACAACATTTTCAAAAAATTTACGGAATTTTTGAAAACTATGAAATTTTTGAAAATGTTTGTCATTACCTTCGAAAATTGTGGTGATCGGCTGCTCCCTAATGCAATGTAATAGCGTCATATATATACAATAATAAGCCGCGTCTAATCGGCTTCCCAGAGTGGGGACCCCCGACCCTCCTCTGGGTCCTGTACCGAGGGGTATAAAAGAGCTCTGAATTTATCAATAAGACATCATTCAAGTCACAAACCGACCTAGACAGTCTTGTGTACTTTCTTCCTAATTTTAGCTCCCGCTGGATCATCACAAAAATATTCAAAAGATTTCAGAAAATGTTGTTGCCTTCAACGGTTTTCGAAAAAAAGCAGCGAAATTTACGTAAGTTTTTGTGAAACGTTTTTCGAAAATTATTTATGGTAACGAAGTTTTTGAAAATGTTTTTAATATTTTTGAAGGTAATGACAAAATTTTCGAAAATTTCGTAAATTTTTCCAGAATTCCGTAAGTTTTTTGAAAATGTAGGTAAACTTCGAAAATTTTCCAAAAACGAACGATATTTTCGTAAATTTTTTCGAAAAATTCCTAGTGTTGCGGGTTTTGCGTCAGGCGGGTTTAGTGTCGCAGGTCTTGCAGGGTGACCCCTGTGCCAGAAGGAACTTATTCTATCTACTCATGTTGTATCGACTTTGTCTCGTATTCTGGAGAAATATTTGGTTAGGAAAGGATTCGTTGCTATCTGACGACGACTCTTTCACGTTGGCGCATACTCAAAGTGAACCCATGTTGTTTGGGTCTGTTTGTAACTCTGGCATCGCCATCCGAAGAATCTCAATAAAATATTGGCGCCTGCAGCTAATGATATTGAACCCACAGCATAACACCCGGCTCCTCATCCTCAACAAAGAGCCCGCACTCATATAGACCTTTAACAAACGGCATCGAAAATGGGAATTTTTTCATTACAGCGCCTTCCCTTTGACGCCGTTTCAATTCCCTTCCGAATGTTCCCAGGCGTTCTTGGCGTTCCCTGTTCACTCTGACGGACAAGCAATCCGATTTTTTTTTTTGAACGGATATTGGACTACTCTTTGTTTTGGGGTGCTTTCGCACATGCAAGGGGAGCATTTCAATAAATGACGAGAATCGGAGGGTAAACCTTGTTGGGTATTCACACGGATTCTTCCACCCCACGCTGCCTCATTCTAAGACGCAGGAACCCCATCGAGCAATTTGCAGCTAATAAGCTATTTTTCTTAAGTATACAATTATATTGATAACTGTGTATCTAAATGGAGGTTCATTTTGGTTTATTATTTTCAATAATGAACCATTGGAATGGAGCATGAAAAAAAAAAAATTCTTAACCCCCCTCAAAATTTGATGGTTTACGTTTCAAGGTATGTAGAATCCGAAAATGCAATAAAAATATTTCTGTCTATCCGCGTTTTCTTAGTTACCATCAATGAAAATTGATGAAATTCCGGTTATAGGTTCCGTTCGGGGTCTAGTTGGTCCTCGAAGCTCGACGTTACTGTCAGTCATCTCTAAGGGGTTCAAAATAGGGGTTGACATTTTCAGAACGCCGTATCTCAAAAACTCTCGATTGAAGGGTATGGTTTTTTTTACGATATTAAATTTTTCTTGAGCTAAACAATTTTTTGAAACCACCCGGAGCACTGAACGTCCAGCCGTTAATGTGAACCAAAAAGCTTCGTCAACACGATCGTGAATCAAACGGTATAAATCCGGCCCAGATAATCATCACCAGAGAGCACCTGATTATAATCAAGGATGGCTGTATGAAGTCCAGTTGGTTGTTGTGCGATATTATTTCATTCGATAAGTGATGGACTATTGGATTTTGTTGGTAGGTACTTCTAAAACTTGAACAAACTTTGAAGTATTATTGATGGGTAAATTATTACACAACGGTAAATTATTACACAACGGCAAATTATTACACAACGGTAAATTATTACATAACAGTAAATTATTACACAACGGTAAATTATTACAGAAGGGTAAAATATTAAACAACGGTTCATCTCCCAAGAAGGGGCTGGATTTTGTTGATCGGTACTTTTGCAACTTGACCAACCGTTGAAGTATTATTGATGGGCAAGTTATTACACAGCGGTTCATTATACTTGACCAGAGGGTAGGTACTGACCACAGAAAGCAGGGATCAACGCAGAAGGGGCATCTATTTCACTCCACTTCAACAATTTTCCTTCAGAACTTCATTATTTGCGTTTCTTTTTGCCATTTTAGTTACTGTTTGCCATCGACTGAATTATTTTAGCAACATTTAACTCGTGATTTAGGTAGGTACCTAGTAACGAGTACGGGGTTAGGTACTAACCTACGGAGGGTCTGCGATCTACATAATATGTATAGACGGGTTATCTATACAGAGAGCTGTGATCTGTAAAAGAAGGGTATTCTGTACAAAATAATAAACCGTTGTGCAGGGATTTGCAGCGTTTTTCTGTGTTAACCAGTTTGGTATCACAAGGAGAATTTATACTCAACTTGAAACCCTCCGCACGAGCTAATTTATTTTCTCTGCCGGGAATGGAACCTAGGCCTCCAGAGATTTGTGGATTTCAAAAAACGCTGAAAACCATTAGACAACGGTTTATTATTTACCTGTATACTTAGATGCCCTTTCTGCGTAGATCACTGTTTTCTATGGTCAGTACCCTCGAGCTCCCCACAGGAAAGCCCTTAATCGAGTACTTGATGCAGCCGTCCCAGGAATTACATGTTCATGAAAATTCGCGGGATTCAATAATTAAATCGTTATAATGATTTGTTGTTATTCTTGAATCATAAGGTGAATAATAAGCCGTTGAGTAAGAAATAATAAACCGTTGTGTACGATTTACCTGTATAGGTACTGCTTAGATCACTGTTTTCTCTGGTCAATACCTACCCTCGAGGTCCCTCCCAGGAAAGCCCTAAATCGAGTACTGCAGCCGTCCCAGGAATAAATACATGTTCATAAAAATTCGTGGGAGTCAATAATTATTATATCATTGTAATTATTTGTTCTTATTCATAAATCATAAGATGAATAATAAGCCGTTGAGTAAGAAATAATAAACCGTTGTGTAATAATAATTTATCTGCATAGATGCCCCTTCTGCGTAGATCACCGTTTTCTGTGATCAATACCTACCCTCGAGCTCACCCCAGGAACGCCTTAAATCGAGTACTGCAGCCGACCCAGGAATTACAGGTTCATAAAAATTCGCGAGATTAAAGTAATTAAATCATTATAACTATTTATTGTTATTCATGAAGCATAAGGTAAATAGTAAACCGTTGTGTAATAATTTACATGTTTAGATGCCCCTTCTGCATAGATAACTACTGTTTTCTGTGGTCCATACCCTCGAGTTCCCCCCAGGAAAGCCCTAAATCGAGCAATGGAGCCGGCCCGGGAATTACAGTTTCATAAAAATGTGCGGGAAGCCTGGTGTACGGCGGGCGGATAGAAATTTTCTATTCCGTTAATGGATTCTACATACCTTGAAACAGAAACCATCAAATGTTGGGGGGGGGGGGGGATGTGTTTCCATGCTCGATTCCAATGGTTCATTATTGAAAATAATAAACCAAAATTATACCAAAGTTATACGAAGGACGGGTATAACTGTGTAATGAAATGGGGTAGATACGTTCAGAATCAATGCAAATTTATTGATACCAACCATCTAGTGAGGATTTTTCCCCCTAAAAAACAAATAACGTTTGGTCCCACGATTTGAAATTCGGAAGGGGGGGGGGGGGGGGAATACACTTGAAAATCAAGTTATAAGCCACCACCAGTGCCAAGTTTATACAGCGCTCATCGTTGGCACAATTGGACGGATATTTCGCTATAGTTTATTGTGGGGGTACGACATGCCTTCTAGAGGTAGGTGACTGAACTGCTCTTGAAGAACTAGCTCCGCCAGCTGAACTAATCCAAGACTCAGTTCACTTCACTGAACGTTCGTTCAGTAGGACTACAGAGTAAAAGAATCAACGACCCAGGTCTAGAGATGGACATTGGACGTAGGAAGGGTGAACTAAAGTATCGTTCTGCCCATTAAGAACTAAAGAACTAACTCACAAGGCGAGTTAGTTCTTGAAGTTCACAGGGAGGTGGACGCTACATGATAGTAGCGAGTTGATAGTATCCACGGAAAGATAGTTCCTTTAGTTCATTAGGAGATTCAGATGGGGTGAATAAATTAGTACTGCGGAGTTTATAGTATCCACAGAACGATAATTACTTTACCACATGAGGAGGTGATAGTATCTACTGAACGATAGCTCCTATAGTTCGAGTCATTCATAAGGGGTAAATAATACTACTTGAGGAGTTTACAGAACGATAGTGTCGTTCCTTTTACTACATTTGAGGAGTTGATAGTATCCACTGAACGATAGTTCCTGAGTTATTTAGATAGGAGTTAGTTCATATGGGTTGGATACTACATAAGCAGTTTATAGTATCACGGAACGACAGTTCAAAGAAATAAGGAACTAAGTTGGTATCGTTCAGGAACTAAGTTGGTATCGTTCAGGAACTAAGTTAGTATCGTTCATCTTCATTCTAGTATAGTTACCTACAGTGTTTGTGTCCTCTGATGAACTACTGATTGAACTCAAAAGAACTGCTCCTTCCAAGGAGTGAACTAACTGAACTTGAGTCCCTCAAATTAACTACTCTTACCCACCACTAATACCTTCTGTGCAGGTGAGTGGAGCCACCAGTTGATAAGAAGACACCCAGGTGCATTAGGAGGTCGTATTAGGTTCCTCATTAGGAGGTCGTTCAGCTGTGTGCCCCATTAGGCCTTGGAATGTCGTCAATATAAACCACAAGTTCACTATTGTGTGCAACGCAGGGTCATCCATCTTAACTAGCAACTAATGGATTCCCCACAAAACATCCTGAATTACCTCATCTTGAAAAAAGCGCTTCCTGTAGACTGCAGCATTTTGTTTCTTAGCGATCCGTTTTTCTGGCCCCCAGCTAATAGCCCCCCTCCCCTCACCCACGGGAGTTATGAGCGATTAATGCCCCCACGGATTTATAGGTTTTCCTGAATTATGGAAGGCTTTTTGGCAATATTTTCTTTTCCTCCGTAAGACTGAGCGCCGTCTCCTCTCCCTTTTAGCCCGGTCCTAAGATACGGTCTCTAAAGGAAAAACCAGCTCTTCTTTCAACAGAAAATCGTCTGCTCCCGAAAAATGAAAGAGCAAAACGAGTAAAAACGGCCACGTTCTTTTCAAAGGCGACTCTTTCTTCTTGTGACCATGTAGGAGTTTTTCCTTCGACATTGTTTACTCTGCAGGAGGCTCCTCCCTTACCTTGAGGCCAAGGACTTTTAGCCAACATCCAAAATAAACTCCGATCCTTTTTTTCCGTGCTCTAATTGCTGAACATGTTCACACAAAGAGCGGACTGCCGAAATAAATCATTTTTCTTTTTTTTGTAAGCTACATAAATAGTCCTCTTCACGAGCACGTAACATTGTCGCTGTCTAAATATTGTCCCGAAGTTACCGTTTTTCTCATACCAGACTCGAGTATGTGTGCAAACCTTGATTATACACAGGTTTTTGCGGTTTAGCGTATTATTTTTCTCGTGTAAATAAAAGGTTTAAATTAAAACCAACTTTAGAACTTCCGTTATTATTTAATTAGTTGTTTACAAAGTTCTCATCCCAAGCTATTCCATGAAAATTATCACTTCTTCAAACGAAAACAGTCAACTTTCGTTCGTTATTTCTAACAAAAACCTTTTACTGCAAATTCTTCAGTTATGAGGAAATGCTGCAAATTCTTCCACAATGGTTTATGGGCAGAGACAGGCAAAATGTGGCACTTATTTTGGCCAAATGTGGCACTGAAACATGTGGCAATAAGGCACTTATTCTGGTCAAAATGTGGCACTTTTAGGGACATGTATGGCAAAATAGAAAACTTGTTTCACCCCTCTCCACAACCCCCTCATGATAGGAAATGCAAATACTGCTCACACAAGCCTTATTTTACTTCATATTTTTTTCATAAATAAAAATAAGATATACATTATATTTGTATTGTGTCTACAAAGTTATTGCAGCCTCAATGGAAGAATTTGCATTGTAAAAAAGAATGAGGTGCGCCGCCAAGTTTTCCATCGTGAATTTGAGTCTTCTGTCACTCAAGACGTACTTCATCTTTGAAAACGTCCTCTCCACGTCTGCCGAAGTTACAGGGGCGAACTTCATGGATAGGACGTCGTCTGTAGTCCATTCTTCTCTCAGGGTGGCCTCTTTCCCTAAGATAGTGTAGGCAATGGATTTCATCTCCTCCCAGCCGCAGTTTCTAGAGAGGACAGCCATCACCTTGGCCTGTATTTTTTCCCCCAATTGGGCCCGGAAATTTCCGATTGCTGATGCCCTCCATTAAGGATATTCATCGCATACCGAATTCAGGTCTTGACACTTTACCTTGCTCACCTTGAAGGGGGAGAAATTTGAGCAAGTATGGCAAAAATATGGCAGTATTTCCATTTGTTGGCCAAATGTAGCATTTTACAGAACTCGGCCGAATGTGGCATTTTAGTATGACACCATGGCAATTGATAACTGCTCGTTGAAAGCAATAACCTTCACACACACATACCAGGTAAGTAAAGGCGTTGAAACAATATTGGTGTGCGCGTTTCGGCCAATTTAAAATCTCCAAAATCCGAAATAGGTTTCGTTTCTTTGGATGCAGGATTACAAGATGCTGGAGTCTCGGAGGTCCTCTGGTGCCGTTGGACCGCTCGGCTTTTGGTACAGAGGCGATCCGGGCTCAAAATTCGAGCAGCAGACTACAGAAACTTCGTCTTGGTTTGTCTGTGGAGCAGCAGCAACACCCGATTTGGTCCTTCAATGGATGCTCGGGTTGAGTGACACACTGTTGTCCCTGTTGTCTGCCCAAGCACTTTCGCATTTCAGGGTTCGATTCACTGGAAGTGGCTTGCTGACAGGTTGAAACCATCGACCTGACCAACGGATTGTTGCAAGCGTGTCTCCGTTCTATTTACCGACGTCTCATAGTTTTTTTTCTCTAAATTATCTCAGTTGAAAAGTTGTTCTTCATTTTAGATAGGAAAAGTGAAGACTTTCCGGCAGAATTCGTCCGTGGAAAGCCAAAGCTATCAAGGGGAGACCTCCCCAAGGGTGGTTGCTGAGACGGAAAATGGGGTGCGATAAGATTCTTTGTCCGTATGGTCAATTAACCAGCCTCTTTGTTCGCTACGGCTTGTCATTTGCATTCAGTAATGTAGTCAGTTGGGGTAGTAGGTGGAAGGGGTGCAGCGGTGGGAGAAAACGGAGAAAATAGAGAAAACGAGAAGGGTTGAAGATATCCTGCCTCCATTGTCTTCGGCCTTCAACACTACAGTCAAAACAATATTTTAATTTTCCGTCCTCCCGTCCGCCCTGGGTCCCTCTTTTGCTGAAAATAGACTAGCTTAGAGGCGGAGATTTATAACTTGAATCCGATTCACTATTATTTCGATCTTAATTATCTTCGGGATAAAGCTGATTACATCTTAATAAATTGCTGGTGGATTTAGCGAACAATAATTACCAGGTTTATCCAGGCATTGCAGGAGAGTACGCAAGGGATATCATGCATCTTCTATCCTTTACTTCGCTGGGTGAGATGAGGTTACCGTTTTTTTTTGCTTCCGAGTCTGCGAAGCAGCGGAAGCCTTGTGTTCACTTTCGTGAGCTAAAAAATTTTTGTCTTCAGAAATCAAAATTTCCACTTGCATTTTGCGTTTCAAAGCCTTTTGAACAAATTTGGTTCCGTGTCTGTCGGTCTGTGAGTCTGTGAGTCTGTCCGCATTTCCTTGTTACAGCCATAACTTCCACGATTTTGAATTGATTCAGCTCAAATTTTGAGGGATGGTGCGGATAAGGCCCCTTGAGGTCCCATACAAATTTCAACATGATTGATCCAGCGGTACGCCCTGCGCATGCGCTAACGTTAAATTCAACAAACACGCATAACTTTCACAATTTTGATTTAATTTCGCTCAAATTTTCAAGGGTTGTTTGGACAAGGCCTAATGAGTTCCAGTATGAATTTAAGCATGATCGGACCCTCGGTGCGCTCTGTGCATGCGCTGGCGTGAAATAGATTCAATTTACTTGTTACAGCCGTAGTAACCAAAGATTTCACCCAATTTCAATTTAATTCTCAGAGATTAAGCGGGTAGGGCCCATTGAGGTCCCATATAAATTTCAACATGATAGAGCCAGCGGTTCGCCCTGCGCATGCGCTAACGTGAAATTCTTCAAACACGCATAACTTTCGCAATTATGTATAATGGACGTAATGTTTTATGGACGTCATGTTATGTAATATGTATATTTCATGTAATGTTATGCAATGTTATGTAATGTAATGTAATGTAATATGTAGATTTCACGTTATGTAATGTAATGTAATGTTATGTAATGTAATGTAATGTAATGTAATGTTATGTTATTTTGCTTCCGAGTCTGTTAGCGAATTTTCGAAGAAAAGGAAGCTATTGTTCTCGGTCCAAAATTTTTAAAAACTCGAATTTCCGAAAGATTTTTCTATTTTATAATGGGTCACTCTGATTGTGACGAGGAAGCTCCTGTGCCATCACCTTGGCAGTGTTTTTTTATTTTTTATTTTTTTTTTAGCCCACAGATCACAGGCGACATTAGGCAACATTCCCACCGATAATTTTGGTCTGAGTCACGACGGGCAAACAAAGCTGTAACCCACAAGGGTGTTATTTTCATAGCAATTTTCCATTTTTTTCACACGACTACAGCCGAAATCCTTGGAATAATATGGGCTGATGAACCTTTAACCACATTTCGCCGGGCTGTAATCCATAATCAGGCATCTAAAATACATCAATATTTTGTCTTCTATTTGTCCTCAATTTATTGTGAGTTACCCAGGGACGTATCAGTTTGGTTATACTTTTGGAAACCGAGGGAATTTTTTTTATTTCTCGCATCGAAATTTGGATTTGCTTAACGTGGAAAACGATTCGAGGGTTACAAACACTGCAAAGTATTACACAACGGTTTAATATTTATCTGTGTTATAGTGAAGCCCCTTCTGCGTATATCACTGTTTTCTGCGGTCAATACCAACCCTCGCCCTTCGGTCAGGAAAGCACTAATTTGAGTGCCGGACACAGCCGGAGACGGTTTCATGAAATATGCGGTGATTTCAAGAAATCATAATTAATTTATTATTTTCTGTTATTCATGAAGCATAACTTTTGTTCATGTTACAAAATTAGGTAGTACATACCTAACAACAGAATCCAGAAACCATCCTTCTTCAAACCAATGATCAGCCCATCCCCGTTCATCCGGAACAACCAACTCGATTTCATAAAGCCGTCCGTGATTATTATCAGGTGTTCCCTAGCAATGACATATGGGCTGGATGTATACCGTTTCATTAACGATCATGTTGACGAAGCTTTTAGGTGGAAATTTCGGGGCCTTACTGTGAAGGAACGGCTCGATGTACGAACAGCTCCGGGTGGTCTCAACATATTTCCATGTTCAAGATCAATTTAAAAACGCTGCAAAGTCCTTGTAACATGGGTTTATTAATCTATTAGACATACCTACAGAAATTTTGGCTGTTCATTTATTGATTCTTTCATGTAAAATAGGTATTTCTGATGGTTTCCACCAATTTTGGTTTCAAAAACACGAATTAAGCTCCTTTCTTTTATTTGATTTATTTTAATTTTAAAATGATCTTTGATCATTGGTAGTGCCATTTAATTGTCTTGATTCACCTGTTGACACTTTTTCTAGTGTTATTATACAAATTGATAGTGAACCCCCCCCCCCCCCCCCTCCTTTGTTCCCTTCACCATTCTTCTTCACAACCAATCCCAATCGACCACATTTCACTTTTGGTTTATTATTCCGTGAATAATACACCTGTGTATTCACTCAGCAAAAAATTTTTATAACACCCCTTCAAATTTTTTTCTTTTCCGTTTCAAGGCGCGTAGACCCCAAAAATGCAATGTCCGTCCGCCGTATCACGTGTATATACAGGCTTCATTTTCGGTCTAAAAAATTCGTTCTTTTTTTACACATGCTCCATTTTGGCCCTAGTTGTGTCCCGAAACTTTGCAGCCCGATCGGAATATACCCAGGGGTGTTATGAGTCAAAATGTGTATAAAAATAGATACTTTTTGTGTTTTAGTAACATGATAGTAAAATGAGCTTTTGAGGTATCGTTTTCCATGTTCTTGGGGACGAGAAGACCGAATATGAAGTCGATTTTGACCATGGAGTGGAAAATTGAGGTTGTACCAGATGTTCAGCTCCCAAAATTGATTTTTTATGAGTAAAAAACATGGGAAATCGTCTGAAATCACCATCAATTTGTAGAATAACACTAGAAAAAGTGTCACCAAGTGGATCAAAACGATTAAATGGTACTATCAATGATCAAAGATAATTTGAAAAAAAAAAAATCTTTCGGAAATTCGAGATTTAAAAATTTTGGACCGAGAACAATAGCTTCCTTTTCTTCGAAAATTCGCTAAAAGGAGCGTAGGTACCTAATTCAAGTTTTGGGGGCCAAAATTGGTGGAAAACACCAGAAATAGCTATTTCATTATTTTACATAAAAGAAACAATAAATAAACAGGTATGTCCAATAGAATAATAAACCCATGTGACAAGGACTTTGCAGCGTTTTGACTATTTATAAGGTCAGCTCTCCAATGTGCCTTCAGTTATTGTTTGTTACTGACGATGGTTTGATTACCGAAACCTATAACAGTGTTTTTTTGCGTTTTTTCGTGTATTAGTGGAAGTAGACTATTTTTTCAATAACTCCGTTTTTCTTCAGTTGTAGGGCCGATTCCGTGGGGCACACCTCAAAGGGCCGGTCGAGTCCAAGAGCCTCCTCTCCGGCGTACGATAACCGGAAGTGTGAGAATCACCGGTTAGTTCCCGCGGTCGATTCTCCCATCCATAAAGATTGACCGCTACAACCACCAAAAAGCCCCTTCCCTTCGCTGGTAGGAGCGAAACGTGACGGGCAAGTTCAACACTCAACACCTGGATTTCACCCAGGAAACCCCTGGTCTTGGAACCTAAATCAAACCCTTTGCCAAATAGATTGCCCAGTACCCGCCATTGCCCACCATCACCCCCCTCATACTGCTTTTTATCGCTCTCCACGCCCAATTGATTGTTTATTCTGCCGGCACTTAGCACGTATCGCCCGTTACAACTACCAGCATACAAATGCTTCATTTTTTTTCAGGTTTCTGTATTTTTCCGGTTTTCCGGGCTTAAATGCTATCCGGTTAATTTTTACGGGCTTCCCGCGATGATTCAGTACAACAGGAGCGGTAACACGCTCCGGTAGAGAAATGAAGTATCGGCGGAAGTGGTTTTTATTGTTGCCGCGTCTTTATGGAGTTTAGTCGACCTTCTACGTGTAGCTTCCCGATTTTTATGATCATTCGTCAAAACGTTAGTTTTGGGCGATTATAATATCCGGTTGAATTTTCCGTCGGATTTGGGAGGCGGGAGAACAGTCCTCTCACTGAATCGTTGCAAATAAAAAATAATGGTTCACGTCTTAACGGAATTGTAACCAGCGAAAGTCCACCGGTGGCGTAGCCAGGATAGTTGAATTGGGGTGGAGGATGGGGGAGGGGGTTATCGGAAATGGAAAAAAGTTCCTCTCATGCAGCATGGCTATAAGAGCAAAATTTCAAATAAATATTCCTGCAATTGTGTAAAAAGAGCGTGAAACCATACCACTTTTCTTAAAATTATATAATTTTCGTGATATTAGCCAGTTTTACCAATGTCTGACCCTACGCACATGCTCCATTTGTGCCTCGAAACATTGCAGCCAGATGGGAATATACCCAGGGGTGTTATGAGGAAAAATATGTATAAAAATAGATACTTTGTGACGGTATATGGGAATCCCTTCCATCTTGGATGCGGGCTCTTCCCGATCTTTTTGACACGCGGCTGAAGGGGCGGTCGATTCCCGGAAAGGAATCGTCAACTCCTGGAGGCATTGCGTTATAATCAAACCATTGTCTCCGGGGGCAGCTGTCACACTGCCTCCCTACCTTTCTAGAGGATGGAGAGGGGGAAACTACGCTGTATGGGCGGCGTAGTTAAACCCCTCATCCATTACAACTTTTGGTTTATTATTTTAATAATGAACCATTGGAATCGAGTAAGAAAAAACTCGGCGCTCCGCGCCTCGCCAGGGGACAAGCCCCCTGGACCCGCGGATGCTTACTGCTTATAGAGCCTACGGCTAAAATTCAAGAAACATGGAACATGCTTTAGCCGCGTATTTTACTACAACCAAGTGACAACCAAACAAGCGTCATTGTTTACTATCCATTTACAACATTCATTTATATAGTTATATTATGAAACTAGGATATAAATACCAAGAACAAATACGAAATACATTCGTGATAAATCAAGAGCTTTCCAACGAATGGAAAACGATTTTTGTCCGATGAAAATGAATGAAGTTTCATTTCCCTAGCAACTACTCGGTTGTAAGTGAAAATCATTGTTAAAATTTCGTTCCACTTCCGCGTCACCCATCCCGTGTAACGTTTATCGGCTAGTAGTTAGTCCAAGGCTAAAGCATGTTCCATGCTAAAAGTTCTTACCCCCCCTCGAAATTTGATGGTTTACGTTTCAAGGTATGTAGAATCCAAAACTGCAATAAAAAAACGCTGCAAATCCCTGCACAACGGTTTATTATTTTGTATAGAATACCCTCCTGTTACAGATCACAGCTCTATGTATAGATAACCCTTCTATATAATATGATATACATGTACTATTCTATTATATACATATTATGTAGATCGCAGACCCTCCGTAGGTTAGTACCTAACCCCGTACTCGTTACTAGGTACCTACCTAAATCACGAGTTAAATGTTGCTAAAATAATTCTGCCGATGACAAACAGTACCTAACAAAAAGAAACACACATAATGAAGTTCTGAAAAGAAATTGTTGATGAGGAGTGAAAAAAGTTGCAAAAGTACCTACCAACAAACTCCAGCCCCTTCTACGTAGATGGTATAATGAACCGTTGTGTAATAATTTACCGTTGAGTAATGATTTACCGTAGTAATAATTTACCCATCAATAATACTTCAACGTTTGTTCAAGTTTCACTACCTACCAACAAACTCCAAAAGAGCCATCATTTTTCAAATTAAATAATATCACAGAACAACCAACTCGACTTCATACTCCGCCAATATTATAATCAGGTGATCCCTACCAATGATTTTATCTCCGCCAAATTTCCTATTGTGGGCGCGTCTCTGGTTACGAGATTTGGTTTGAATTGTATACAATTTCATCACTGGAGTCGAAAATGCCTGTCGGTGCAAACTTCGGGGCCTTACTGTGAACGAACGGCTGGACGTACGATGCTCCGGATGGTCTTAAAAAACTCGCAAGTTCAAGAACTATTTAAAACCGTAAAAATATTCACGTAAAAAAATGGTATAGGCGTTTTGAAAATTTCAACCCCTATTTTGAACCCCTTAGAGATGACTCACAGTAACGTCGAGCTTCGATGACCAACTAGACGCCGAACGGAACCTATAACCCGAATTTCATCAATTTTTTTTTCATGGTAACCAAGAAAAGTGGCCCGTACGGCGTACGGCGGACAGACAGAAATATTTTTATTGCAGTTTTGGATTCTACATACTACCTTGAAACGTAAACCATCAAATTTTGAGGGGGGGTAAGAATTTTTTTTTTTCATGCTCGATTCCAATGGTTCATCATTGAAAATAATAAACCAATAATGTTTTGGTAGTATGTTAGTAACATGAGCTTTTGAGGTATTGTTTTCCATGTTTTGGGACAAGAAGACCGAATATGAAGTCGATTTTGACCAAAGAGTGGAAAATTGAGGTTCTAACGAAGTTGCAGCCTTAAATTTACGTTAAATATTGGTCTATAATCGTCGCTCTTCCGCATACAGTTTGGGTCCCCATTTGGGTACGCATTTGGGTCCCAGCTGTGCACCGGAACACGGCAGCCCGATCGGCATTCACCCAGGGATGTTATGGGAGAAAAATGGGTGTAAAAATAGGGGTTTTCGAGGGATGTTTGAGGTTTTAGTTAACATGAGCCTTTGAGTGTGTTCCCTGTTTTGTAGGGCGAGAATTCCAAATATTTAGTTGATTTTGACCAAACAGTGAAGAATTGCGGCTGTAAGGAAGGTTTAAAATTGTCTGAACTCACCATACATTTGTATAATACGGTGGTTCCCAACCTGGGGGGCGTGAGCATGGATGAAAAAAATGTACTGTGTGGACAAAAGTGACGTTTCCTATGTACGAACGTGTACCTACCCGAGTTTGTCAATGCAGTCGCTGAAACAGGAAAAATGCAATTAATAAGCAGCTGTCAAAAAAAATGTGATGATTAACCTATTGGGTTATCGCCTTCACCTTTAGACTTCTGATATCGCCTCTGCTTCTGACCCCATACTGCTGTGCTAATATTTAGCAGTCAAGCTTTTTCTTTTTCTTCTGTTTTGTTTATTTGTATTATTCGATCAGGCGCTGTTATTCATAAGGCATCAAAGCTCACAAACTCAGTCCCTAACTTTCCTCAGTGTTTCCTCAGCTTTCGTGGAAGCAAAACTGTATCATAGTGTTTCTCAGACTGCGAGGGCGGAATGTTACCACTGTGAGTGCCAAAGATTCTGTCAACTCATTTGACGAAAAGATCCAGTTGTGGAAACGCCGCCTGAACCAAGAGACTCCGATTTTTCTTCCTTTCATCGGCTCAATGAAATACTGTCTGCTCAAGAAAATGAACTTGTTCCTGCTGGACTGAAAGATACTGTGATTACACATCTCGACCAGCTGCACAACGAGTTCCTGCGATATTTTCCAGAATTTCAAGCCAAAGCTGGCAATGTACACTCACAGTGAGTCCATTTTCTGTTGACGTGGACACATTACCTGAGAGACGGCAAGAACAAGCCCTCGAACTGAAGAATAATGCAATGTGCTTGGAGTGAGTTCAGCAACGGCTCTGCTGACGAGTTTTGGGTGAAATATCAGCCTATGTATCCAGACGTCTCAACTGAAGCCCTAAAAGAGCTGTAGCTGTTCTCATCAACGTTCCTATGTGAATCTGGGTTTTCTAGTTTGGCACTTCTGAAAACAAAGCACCGAAACCGTCTGGATGTGGAGTCAGACTTGAGATGCTGCCTCTCAACCATACAACAAAACGTAACCAACTTGTCCTGGGAGAAGCAGTATCAGCCATCGCATTGAACACTTTTTTTAAACTATAGTAGCATTGTTTTCTATTTTCCTACCATTTTAATTTTAGGTATCAGCTAACAATAGCATTAATTACAATTATTATTATTACTGCAATTTCTTCTTCCCATACCCTTTCTTCTTTTCATATCTACATGACAACGGGGTGGTGGCATGGTGGGTCTAAAACCGAGTAAGGGGGGGCACGAATGAAAAAAGGTTGGGAACCACTGGTATAATAACTCTAGAAGTAGTATCAACAGGTGAATGAAGACAATTAAATGGCACTACCAATGATAAATAGCCATTTTATGAAATCAGCGTTTAGTTTCTCTCCAAGATCCTAACCGTTTCTAAAGAACCCGAGACGTTTAAGGGGTCTTGCTTGTTTAAAGTTCACTAATTTTACTAGTCACAACAATTCTTTTGTCGATTCAACCCCTTTTAGCACCCCTCCTTACTAGACCCCTCAGGAATTATGAATGAAATGCTTCGGGAGCACAAAACTTCTTTCAGTGAAGAATGAGTAGGTAATTAAAATACATATCATCAAATTTTTTATTAGGAGGATAATTACGCTAAGCAGTTTCTAAGAACACACAGAAGATCACAGAAACTGATACTTATGAGAAACTCTTTAAAAAATCGAGCATGAAAAAAAAAATTCTTACCCCCCCTCAAAATTTGATGGTTTACGTTTCAAGGTATGTAGAATCCAAAACGCATGCATACGAGTCTGCAACGCATTGGGACATTTTCATGTCTTTACCTATTGCTTTTGACATTATTAATATTAAGAGGTAGGTACCTAATTTCAATAAAATAGACGATTCCGGATTAATTATCTTCTACACTCACGATCATTAGTTTGTAAACAAAATATGAGAACAGTTATGCCCATAGCTCCGCTATTCGTATAGTCAATATGTTATGGAGAACATGAAAATGTTCGTTAAATCGAGAGCTTTCCAACGAGTGGTGAACGATTTTTGTGGGTTAAAAAGTGTAGAAAATGAACAAACCTAACAACGGGGTCGTTGTAAGCGGAAATCATTATAAAGGCACTGTAACACAATTTCGTTACGCAATTTCGTGACAGTTTTTTGTGCTATGTGCCAGGGCAAAGACATGAAAATGTCAAAAATAATCTGTTTAAAAAAAAACCGAGCCTAATTCGTGTTATGGGGGGCCAAAATTGGTGGAAACCATCAAAAATAGCCATTTCAATGATTGCGCATGAAAGAAGCAATAAATGAACTGCCAACATTTCTGTAGGTATGTCCAGTAGAATAATAAACCCATGTGACAAGGACTTTGCGGCGTTCTTTCTTCGAAAATTCACGGAAATCACCGATGTCACGATTTCTCAACGCCATCAAGAAATGTGCTGTCGACTTCTGACGCCACGCCGCGTTGCCGTTCCTCATTGAAGACTCGAGGCACATTCCAGAACTCGCTTGACTGTACCTAATAATACGGCGAAGGCCGTTCGCGTGTACGTACATATTAAATGGCAAGAAAAATGAGCAATGCGAGGAACGAGATGATTAATCTCTATGAGAAACGCGATGATGTTGTTGGGGGGGGGGGGGGGGGAGGGGTAGAGTCCCTTAAAGGAAGGCGAAGTAGTCAGAAACGTCTGGGAGGTTTTGGCAAAGACGGAAACCTGAGCTGCATTTTAAACACATTGAAGTCGAGAACGGGAGTAACGTTTCTTTGGGGCGATAAAATAACAAACGTTTTCTTCTCCTATGACTAATTCTCGAGGAATTCCTGATGGGCGTGACGGGTTAAATGCTAAAAATTGAAGGTCTCCGCCTCTGCCGGGGCTCCAGCTTCTTGCCCGAGACGGAATAAATGTGCGTCTAATTGTTTCCCATCTTGATGAGGCGTAACGGAGTCGAGTTTCGAGGATTAAAACAAACTTGGTGAGTCGAGAAAATACAATTAACTCGGAGCTCTGAGGAAAGGTGCGCCCAACAGGTGGCGCCCCGCTGTCGTCGTTTTATTATGTTCGAACCTCTCGGTGATTCACAGCCGGTGCGCCGAATGGGCCCTTACTTAGGCGCGCCGCACAGTGGGGAAATGAGGGGAAAAAAGGCTGCAAAGTCCTTGTCACTTGAATTTATTATTCTATTGGACATACCTACAGAAATGTTGGCTGTTCATTTATTATTTCTTTAATTTGCAATTATTGAAATGACTATTTTTGATGGTTTCCACCAATTTTGGCCCCCGAAAACACGAATTAGGCTCGGCTTTTTTTTTTAACCAGTTTATTTTTGATGATTGATAGAACGAATTTTTTAGACCGAAAATGAAGCCTGTACACGTGATACGGCGGACGGCGTACGGCGGACGGACATTGCATTTTTGGAATCTACGTACCTTGAAACGGAAAAGAAAAAATTTTGAGGGGGTGTTATAAACATTTTTTGTTGAGCGAATACATAGATGTATTATTCACAGAATAATAAACCAAAATTTGAGGGAGTGTTTAAAATGTTTTTGCTGAACGAATAAATAGGTAGGTGTATTATTCCCAGAATAATAAACCAAAATGGCCGTCGTTTCGAACCAGAATATTTTCAGTACAATACATAATTATACCTTGGTACAAGAGTTTTTGTTGGAATTTCGCACGAATCACCTCCGAATTTCAAATTTTGAAACCCAAAATGAAATATTTCGGCATTTTGCATCGCCATCTCCGGTATTCAACTTCATTCAGTTCTACTAAAATAGCTATTCGCTGCCTGATGGAAGCTCACTTCTCACGTTACCTCCAGAACAGTTGGAACACCTTTCCTCTGTGCTTTGTATGCACACCTATTCAGTTTTAGAGCGAAATGTAAACGCAGATGAGAATGTTTTTCTCCATTTGGAATTTGAGAATTTCAGCATCATTGCAGAACATGTAAATTCCCCGAATCACCAGTCAAACAGCCTGACAGAAAAGAACGACAACATTTCAAGTTGAGGGGCGTCGTAATCTTCAGTTACCGAGATCTTCAAAATTACTGTCACAACTTAACAAAATAATTACTGTTACAACAAAACTGCTAAGAAAATGATGAATGTGACTGCTCATCAATCAGGGAAGTCGTACAGACAAAATATATTGGAATACTAGTACCGCAGTGCCTAACCTGGAGCGCACATGTGGTTTAATGAAACACTAAATTGTGTAAAATTATACCTACATGCCTAGCAGTACGCAATATTTTATCCTTTAATAATAAAATAATGTTCTATCTTCCTCTAACACATTCTATTTTGTCTTACGGAATTGTATCTTGGGGCTATGCTGGAACGACAGCATTGGAGCCCATATACATTATGCAGAAATGTTTGATGAATATCCTTCTGAAGAAAAACACTCGTTATTCTAACGGGGAACTTTTTCGAGGTTTTCAATTCCTAAGTTTAAAAGCCTTACGTTTTTAAAGATGTACAAATGGTTAGCACTGAAATTGCTGATGGCAATTCACGGGCAGCAGGTAGACACATTTTTAAAATTCCCTTCCGCCGAACATCCTCTGCCCAAAACTTGTATTGCTACCATGGTATAAATCTATACAGTGCACTGCCAGCAGAGTATAAAGAGTGCTCGCAACTGAAGCATTTTAAGAATAAGCTGAAAAGTCACTTCCTCGCTTCCTTATAAATGATATATGTCCAGTATATAATAGGTATATTTTGTATATAAGATGTTTATTTTTGTGTGTCCTTGTTCATCCTGAAAATAGGAAACTGCCTATCATTGCTACAAACCCACATCAATTCTACCCACCTCATTAGTGTTTTTTCAATACCTACGTGTTTTTATACTAGTCAAACATTTCCAGTAAGTATTTCTAATTACCATTGTTTTGTTTTGCATTCATTGTGTTGTTGATTGATTGATTTTGTGATTACCATTGTAGAATAATCTCCCTGCTATTTGTTTTTAAGATACCTTAGTACCTACATACGTTCAATACCATGCCACACATTATAATCGTGACTTTTTAAAAGAAATAATATCATGATGTAATAAGAGTGCATAAAATGCATTTATATAATATGTTACATATTATTGAAATAAATGCAAATAATAGAAAAAAATTACATAACGTAGGACTAAAAAATAGCTGTTTTTGGTTTATTATTTTCAATAATGAACCACTGGAATCGAGCATGAAAAAAAAAAAAATTCTAAACCCCCTCAAAATTTGATGGTTTACGTTTCAAGGTACCTATGTAGAATCCGAAAATGCAATAAAACTATTTCTGTCTGCCCGCCGTACGGCGTACGGGTCACTTTTCATAGTTACCATGAATAAAAATTGATGAAATTCGGGTTATAGGTCCTATTTGGGGTCTAGTTGGTCCTCCAAGCTCGACGTCACTCTCAGTCATCTCTAAGGGGTTCAAAATAGGGGCTGAAATTTTCACAACGCAGTATCTCAAAAACTTTCGATTGAAGGGTATGGTTTTATTTACGATATTAAATCTGTCTTAAGCTAAACAATTTTTTGAGACCACCAGGAGCACTATATGTCCAGCCGTTCGTGTGCAACAAAAAGCTTCGTCAACACGACCGTGAATCAAACGGTATAAATCCACTCGAGATAATCATCACTAGGGAGCACCTGATTATAATCAAGGATGGCTGTATGAAGTCGAGTTGGTTGTTCTGCGATATTATTTTTTCATTTGATAAGTGATGGACTATTGAATTTTGTTGGTAGGTACTCGTGAAACTTGAACAAACGTTGAAGTATTATTGATGGGTAAATTATTACACAACGGCAAATTATTACACAACGGTAAATTATTACACAACGGTTCATCTACCAAGAAGGAGCTGGATTTTGTTGGTAGGTACTTGTGAAACTTGAACAAATTTTGAAGTATTCCTGTTGATGGGTAAATTATTACACAACGGTAAATTATTACACAACGGCAAATTATTACACAACGGTAAATTATTACACAACGGTAAATTATTACATACCGGTAAATTATTACACAACGGTTCATCTACAAAGAAGGGGCTGGATTTTATTGATCGGTACCTACTTTTGCAACTTGACCAACCGTTGAAGTATTATTGATGGACAAGTTATTACACAAGGGTTCATTAGGTATACTTGACCAGAGGGTAGATACTGACCACAGAAAACAGTGATCTACGCAGAAGGGGCATCTATTTCACTCCACATCAACAACTTTCCCTCAAAAATTCATTATTTGCGTTTTTTTCGCCATTTTAGTTAGGTACTGTTTGTCATCGAATGAATTATTTTAGCAACATTTAACTCGTGATTTAGGTAGGTACATATAACGAGTACGGGGTTTGGTACTAACCTACGGAGGGTCTGCGATCTACATAATATGTATAGAATAGTACATATCATATTATATAGAAGGGTTATCTCTACAGAGAGCTGTGATCTGTAAAAGAAGGGTATTCTGTACAAAATAATAAACCGTCGTGCAGGGATTTGCAGCGTTTGTATTTTGCAGCGCCATATTGTCTTTGCAGAACTGCTACTCTTCTTGCATTCCATTGATGATTGTAGGAAATAATTCTTGCAGGAAGAAGTTCTGTTTCTCATGTTGACCTGAGGGTTCAACTACGTTTTCGAAACGGCTGAAGCCTAACCACCCACTGCCCTTGTCCTCTGTATGCACACCTATTCAGTTTTAGAGCGAAATGTAAATGCAGATGAGAAACATTTCGGCTCATCACCAAATGGGAGGATTCAGTCCCATTATACAGCAGGAAGGCGGGAATCACCTCAGAAACTCAGGCAGACTTGTTTCAACTCACCCCAATTCTCATCTACAGCGGTACCCACTGAGAGGGATCTAATTCCCCAACAACCGCGGTCTTCACGGTAGGGTTGGCATCCCTTTTGAAATTGCTTCAAACCATCAAGGGCACGCGGAACAGAAGGTGAAGATGTTGAGGGGAAATTTCATTAGGTCTAAAGAGCTGTAAACGAAATAATGGGAAGTTGTCTTTTGCCCTCGATGGCTGAGCATTTCTCCACCGCTTCTTACTCAGTCAATTTAACAGGTTTATTAGTTGTTTTCATTTTTCTTTGACAAAAACGGAACGAGTAACTGATTTCTTTACAATTCTAATAGATTCGTTCTTTTGTATTTACACTAAAATCACAACGGTTACAAGTTCCAAGCCTAAGGGCAATCTGACTTGTAACTGTGTCTAACGTCTTAGTTCAACAGAATATTCGTCGGATCTCCACAATTTGTTACGTTCGATTTGGTGCACGACGGCTTCATTGGAATAACAGGTAATTATGACCCGTTCGACAGAAGTTTTTGTTGTAAAATTAAAGGGAAAATTCCGTAGTTGAGCTCCAGAGGCAGAAGCATGAGAATAAGGGGGTTCCCGTCATGCAACGTGGCCATTATTAGAAAATCTTCGACACACCGTACTAAGTCAACATGTCCTTCAATTTTCTATATTTCTGTTCATATTCCTCCGTTTTAAGCCATTAAAATCGAAGTTTGAATACATTTGGTCACTACGTTCTCATTATTAAAAAATTTGATTATTTTACTACATTAGTAGGCTTCTGAATTCCAGGTTATTTTACTAAACATGATGCAATATAAAATTTTAAATTGATAAACTCAAGTTTTACACTAGGTACTTGCGCAAAAATAACTTTTGGTTATAAAAAAAATAATATTCTATAACTCAGAAGGAATTCAGTAGACATTATTTAACAATATACTGGTTACACAGATACAAAAGTGTTATAAAAAACGCTGCAAAGTCCTTGTCACATGGGTTTATTATTCTATTATTTTATTGGTCTACAGAAATGCTGGCTGTTTATTTATTGTTTCTTTCATGTAAAAATAATTGAAATAGCTATTTCTGGTGGTTTCCACAAATTTTGGCCCCCAAAACTTGAATTAGGTATGCTAGGCTCCTTTTTTTTCTTTTTTTTTTCAAATTACCTTTGATCATTGATTGTACAATTTAATCGTCTTGATCCACGTGTTGACACTTTTTATAGTGTTATTATACAAATTGATGGTGATTTCAGACTATTTTACAGGTTTTTCACTCATAAAACATCAATTTTGGGAGCTGAACATCTGGTACAACCTCAATTTTCCACTCCTTGGTCAAAATCGACTTCATATTCGGTCTTCTCGTCCCCAGAAACATGGAAAACGATACCTCAAAAGCTCATTTTACTGCTATGTTACTAAAACACAAAAAGTACCTAGTTTTATACACATTTTCACTCATAACTCCCCTGGATGTATTCCGATCGGGCTGAAGAGTTTCGGGACACGACTAGGGCCGAAATGGAGCAAGTGTGCGAAAGAACGATTTTTTTAGACCGAAAATGAAGCCTGTACACGTGATACGGCGTACGGCGTACGGCGGACGGCGGACGGACATTGCATTTTGGTTTATTATTCTGTGAATAATACACCTATGTATTCGCTCAGCAAAAAATTTTTATAACACCCCCTCAAACTTTTTTCTTTTCCGTTTCAAGGTGATTAGATTCCAAAAATGCAATGTCCGTCCGCCGTCCACCGTACGCCGTACGCCGTCCGCCGTCCGCCGTATCACGTCTACTACAGGCCTCATTTTCGGTCTAAAAAAATCGTTCTTTCGCACACATGCTCCATTTGGGCCCTAGTTGTGTCCCGAAACTTTTCAGCCCGATCGGAATATACACAGGGATGTTATGAGTGAAAATGTGTGTAAAAATAGGTACTTTTTGCGTTTTAGCAACATGTTGGTAACATGAGCTTCTAAGGTATCGTTTACCATGTTTTTGGGGACGAGAAGACCGAATATGAAGTCGATTTTGACCAAAGAGTGGAAAGTTGAGTTCTACCAAATGTTCAGCTCCAGAAATTGCTTTTGGTTTATTATTCTGTGAATAATACACCTATGTAATCGCTCAGCAAAAAATTTTTATAACACCCCCTAAAAATTTTTTCTTTTCCGTTTCAAGGTACGTAGATTCCAAAAATGCAATGTCCGTCCGCCGTACGCCGTCCGCCGTACGCTGTCCGCCGTATCACGTGTACAGGCTTCATTTTCGGTCTAAAAAATTCGTTCTTTCGCACACATGCTCCATTTGGGCCCTAGTTGTGTCCCGAAACTTTTCAGCCCGATCGGAATATACCCAGGGGTGTTATGAGTGAAAATGTGTATAAAAATAGGTACTTTTTGCGTTTTAGCAACATGTTGGTAACATGAGCTTCTAAGGTATCGTTTTTCATGTTTTTGGGGACGAGAAGACCGAATATGAAGTCGATTTTGACCAAAGAATAGAAAATTGAGGTTCTACCAGATGTTCAGCTCCCGAAATTGATTTTTTATGAGTCAAAAACCTGGGAAATCGTTTGAAATCACCATCAATTTGTATAGTAGCACTGGAAAAAGTGTCAACAGGTGGATCAAGACGATTAAATGGTACTATCAATGATCAGAGATAATCTATTTAAAAAAAAGGAGCGTACTTTATTCGAGTTTTGGGGGCCAAAATTGGTGGAAACCACCAGAGATAGCTATTTCAATTATTTTATATGAAAGAAACAATAAATAAACAGCCAACATCTCTGTAGGTAGGTATGTCCAATGGAATAATAAACCCATGTGACAAGGACTTTGCAGCGTTTTTATGAGTGAAAAACCTGGGAAATCGTCTGAAATCACCATCAGTTTGTATAATAACACTGGGAAAAGTGTCAACACGTGGATCAAGACGATTAAATGGCACTACCAATGATCAAAGATAGTTAAAAAAAAAAAAAAGGCGCGTATACCTAATTTGTGTTTTAGGGGCCAAAATTAATGGAAACCATCAGAAATAGCTATTTCGATTATTGCGCATGAAAGAAACAATAAATGAACAGCCAAAATTTCTGTAGGTATGTCCAAAAGTCCAAAATAGTAATAAACCCAATGTGACAAGGACTGCAGCGTTTTTGGAATCTACGCATCATGAAACGGAAAAGAAAAAATGTTGAGGGGGTGTTATAAAAAATTGTTTGCTGAGCGAATACATAGGTGTATTATTCACAGAATAATAAGCCAAAAATTGTAAGCGCCTACGGTCGTGTAAGTTCAGGGAACCTGTGTACCAATTTTAGGATAATTCTTCTGTCGTTGTGGTGGCTCCATTTTTAGTGAATTTTCGAAGAAAAGGAAGCTATTGCTCTCGTTCCAAAATTTTTAAAACTCGAATTTCCGAAAGATTTTTATACCAAAATCCGTTTCAGACCATCCTGAATTCACTGCCGAAAGACACCTAAAATTATATGTATATATATTATTTATATATTTATATATTTATGTGAGGGCGATTAACTAACTCGAACCCCCCTGGATAACGGCTCAATGCTGGTTCCCACGAAATCCAGACGAACTAGGTACGAAACAATAAGAAAAAACGAAATTGGTTGAAGGACCACCGGATGGATCTCCGGAAACATGAAATTTGAAACAACCTTACCTTGAAATTCGGCGATCTCCAATTTGCAGGTGGTTGTAGCGAAAATATTAGTGGAACAAATTAGGTTTTGGGTGTCAGAAATTAGGAAAGCCGGCTAGGGATGAAAAGGATGGGAAATCCCTACCTAATTCACAATTCGATTGGCTCGAAAACGGCAAAACCACCCCCGAAACTTCCCACGTGCTCGGCTCCGGATGAATGCTCGGACAACGACCCGACTTGACGTACAAACGTGAACTGTGTGACGGATTAACTTGAACTGCGATATCACACGATTGTGCACATCTCGACACCTCCCCGACCATAAGTAGAGGGCAGAGCCCAAATGAGGATATTCCTCACATGGAAATGAGGTTCATAGGCCATCTAGTGGCATTTCCCTAAATTAACAGGGGAATACAGCGTGTTGGCACTAACATACCCCCACCCTGAAATAACGATTTCAGAAACAAAATTACAAAATTCACAAAATGCGGCATTCACAAAATTCAACCAAATTATTGAAGGATTACATTCACAAAAAAACTACTAAGAACTACCTATGTTAGGACGAACAAGTACGGAGGGTTAGTAAAATTATATACCTATTATAAATAAATTATTGTGATGGAAGCGGGCAGAGCTTCACTAAGTGGCGGATCATAGCGCCTCTAGCTGTTCTCAGTTTGGCTACGCGTGCTACGCCGTCTCTTCCAACACAAACCTCTTCCACAACCCCCAGTGGCCAATGAAGAGGAGGTACGTTTTCCTTCATAACCACCACTATGGTGCCTGCAGCAAATGAGGGAGTTTCTTCGGTCCACTTAGAGCGTTCTTGAAGAGTATGGAGATATTCCGTTTGCCATCTCTTCCAAAATCCTTGCACAATGGAAGTGACTCGCTGATAATGGTCCAAACGATGCGACGGTACATGGGCAATATCTTCCTCAGGGAAGTGATCCAGTGGCGGTCCCATGGTTAGAAAGTGGGCCGGCGTGAGAGCAGTTGGACCAGTGGGATCAGCAGACATAGCGCACAGAGGTCTACTATTTAGAAGAGCTTCAATCTGAACCAAAACCGTATTCAATTCCTCGTAAGTAAGCCGGGCGTTTCCAACAAGTTTTGAAAGGTGTGTTTTCACGCTACGGATACTTCGTTCCCAGATGCCTCCAAAATGAGATGCTGGCGGATTGAGCTTCCATTCGATCCCCCGGTTGCTCAACTGACATCCAATTGAACTGTTGAACACAGGAGATGCGGCAAACTTATATAGCTCGTTCAACGAGTTCTTAGCTCCAATAAAATTTGTGCCCTGGTCCGAACATATAAACTGACACGGACCCCTTCTTGAAAGAAACCGAAGAAACGCTGCAAGGAAGCATTCTGTCGACAAGTTGGACGCTAGCTCCAAGTGGACGGCCTTTGTAGAAAGGCATATGAATAGGCATAAATATGCCTTCAGAGGCCGATTTCCCCGATTTCTTGCCATAGAAATAAGGAAAGGACCAGCGTAGTCCACTCCACTATTCAAAAAGGCTTTGCATTGCTGGAAACGAACTGAGGGCAACGGCGCCATCTTAGGTTGCAGGTGTTTCGGTTTTACTCGAAAACAAATGTTGCACTGGTGTACTCTTTGCCGAACAAGGTCCCTGGCTGCGAGAATCCAATATCTCAAATGCAACAGAGACAGCAACAAATGAGGTCCAGTATGCAGATTATCAACATGGTATTGATCTACCAGAAGCTCAACTAGCTTACATTTTTTCGGCAATAGTATGGGATGGCGGTGATCGTACAATAAATCCGAGTTGTTCAGCCGACCCCCCACCCTGACAAGCCCGTCTTCTATGAACAGATCCAATTTTCCGATTAGTGGGCTGAGCCTCACTCGCCCCCGTTCCTTTTTCGATTTGGCCTCTAAGTACTTTACAATATCTGGAAACTGTTCACGTTGAACGCGGCGATACCAAACTTTCTCTGCAAGCTCCAACTCTGAGGCACGGAGGATACCCGTTCTAAAGCGCGTGAGTCGAAGGGTTCGCAACACATAAGCCGTAATTCGGATTAATTTCCGAAAGGAAGATACTTTGGATAGGAGCGGGGCCAATACCCACTCATCAGAGATCAGTGCAGACAAAACAATCACCTTCTCTTCGGGTATTCTTACTGGTGAAGCCAAGTCCGTGACTCTCGAGATTGGCCAACAGTCCTCCTCTTCTAATAACCAAGGAGGACCCCGAAACCACAGCGGATGCTGCATGAGAGTCTTGGCTGGTAATCCGCGACTAAGACAGTCTGCGGGGTTAGTTGCTCCTCGGATGTGAAACCAGTGGCTAGGGCCAATGTTACCTTGGATTTGTGTGACCCTATTGGCCACAAAAACCTCCCATCTAGAAGGGGAGGCCGAAATCCACTGGAGTGCCACTGTAGAATCAGTGAAAGCATAAACTCCGTCCATTCGATGACGAGGCTCATATGTGTCCAAAACTAGGCGAAGAAGCTTGGACAGCAACAGAGCTGCACATAACTCCAAGCGTGGTATGCTGACAGTCTGTGAAGGAGCGATCTTGGATTTGGCACAAAGTAGGTTAACTCTGGCTTCTCCAGTCGAGGTTCGAGATAGGGAATAAACCACAGCACCATAAGCAATCTGAGAGGCGTCCGCAAATCCTATTATTGTTGTATAGTCTCCTGGAGCGATCAATGAATGTCGAGGAATCCTCCAATCCATCAAAATTGGCAACTCCGAGACGAACTGCTCCCACGCCCTACAGATCGGCTCTGGGGGTGTCTGATCCCACTCCAAATTAAGTGACCAGAGTTTCTGAATCAACCCCTTAGCCACTATAGTTAAAGGGGACAAAAAACCTAGAGGATCAAATATCCGGGCTATCGCCGAAAGCATGGCTCTTTTGGTACAAGTTGGGGCAGGTACGTTGACGTGGACAGAAAACGTGTCATCTAGCCGGTTCCACCTAAGGCCTAAGATCTTCAAAAACTGCTCCTCATCAAAACGCAGGGCACAAACCGATCGATTCGACTCTGGAATCCTTGCCATGACCTCCTCCGAATTCGAACACCATTTGGCTAACTCAAACGATCCTGCGGCAAACAATAGTTGGAGCTCCCTCTGCAAATCACAAGCCTCCTGTTCCGTATGAACCGAAGATAGATAGTCATCCATATAAAGATCCCTTGCCGCTGACTGTGCTGCCAATGGATATCGAGGCCCCTCCTGTTCAATCAAATACTGAACCGAACGTAAAGCCAAGTAAGGCGATGAAGAAACCCCAAATACAACAGTATTCATATTATATACTTGGATGGGTTCTTGTGGAGAGAATCTCCAGAGAAGTCTCTGAAACCGACGATCCTCTGGTTTCATCAAGATACGCAAGTACATTTGCCGAATATCTGAGGTTAAGGCTACTCGATACAATCGAAAATTCAACAAAATTTGTATGAGGTCCTTCTGCAACTTAGGACCGGTATATAGAATATCGTCCAACGATATATTGGTGCTTGTTGGTGCACTGGCATCCAAAACAATGCGGAGTGGCGTACTTGTACTCTCTACTTTGACCACACCATGATGTGGTATATAGTACGATTCTCGATCTAGGGCCAATTCATCTTTCGAAACCAATCCCATGTATCCTTGCTCCAAATAAGACCTCATCACATCGCTGTACCGATGGTGCATATCAGGTGTCCTCAACAGTTGCCTCTCCAGCGCTAGAAACCTCCGAGTTGCCGAGCCTACCGACTCCCCGAGTAACGACGATGACATTCTAAAGGGCAACGAAACTACGACCCGACCCTCACTATTTCGTTCAACATTCTCCAAAAAATGTTGTTCACAACTCATGTCATCCGGTTCTGGATCAACATTTGATGTGGAAGGCATCTCCTCGATCGACCAGAATTTTTCCAACAGCTGGTTAAGCGGTTCCTCCTCTGCAACTGAGGTGAAGAAGGTGCCAGGAGCCTGACAATACAATGAAACCGGAGCGGGACCCATCACCAACCAGCCAAGCGACGACTCCAAAGCGTATGGGGTCTGAGCAGGACCTTCTACTCTACCTGTGCCAACAATCACCGGCCACAAGGAACCCCCATTTAGCAGATCAATCGGGCCCGGCACGCCGAAGGCTTTATCAGCCAACTCAAGAGGCGTAATGTGTGACAAGTATTCCGAACTAACTGGAATAACAGGCATACTTTCCGTCAATTCACTCATCACTAAGGCCTCAATAAAATATTTCACACCAGGACGCACCATCGAATGAAATGTGAAGGATACTTGCTCTCGAATTAGGGCAGTGCCCTTCCCTAGACATTTAACAAACGAGTGCCAAGGTCTTGTAGTGAGTCCTAATCGATCGCAACAGGCCTTAGTTACAAAGTGTGATTGTGATCCTCCGTCCAGTAAAGCCCTCAATACAGCAGGTTTCCCATGACGGTCGAATACCTTAACCTGGGCCGTAGCCAACAGAACCAAACTAGAGCGATGTAAACTCGGCATGGCTGTCGTTAATGATAGGGTGACCTCCGGAGAAGGAGCGACCTGAGATGTTGAAATGGTAGGAGACGAAGACGAGGAACCATCAGTGCCCAGATGCAGAAGGCTGTTATGGTTCTGATCACAATGTGAACATTTCAGAGATGCACCACATTCCCGAGTGAAGTGTGATTTCGACAAGCACCTATAACAATCATTATGTCTCGTTCTTCGGACGAACTCAAATCGTTGTCTCGGAGCGGACTTCAAAAAGACAGGGCACTGGTGCAACGGATGAGAGATTGATTTTTTACAAAATGAACAGTTATCGACCTTACCGTCAATTTTCGCTAGAGCAGGGGCCTGTTGGGCTACCAAAACTTGAGGATTTTTACTTGTTGCGCCATTCATTTTATTTGAAGATGGGGTTTGAACCGATTTTTTCGAACGAGCCAAAATTTTGACTTGGCCCCGAACAAAAGATACCAAATTTTCAAATTTCGGCACTTCTTCATTACGATGCTCCATGTCAAAATGACGTAAAGTATCGGGGTCCAACTTCTTTCCTGCTATGTGTAAAAGGAAAAAATCAAAAAGGTCGGAAATTTTCAATGTTTTGACCATGGCTGCCGATCCAACAAAGCCCTCCAAAAATGTATTCAACCCCTTCTCCGATTCTTGAGAAACAGGTTTGAAATTCAACAGTTTGTCCAAATAATAATGACCCAATGCCCTGCTGTCCTCGAATCGCTTTTTCAACGTGTCTAATAAAATTGGATAATTTTCTTCGGTCGGGGGAACGCCGGCAACTATGCTCTTAGCACTACCCACCAAGTGGGAAACCAGATAATTCACCTTCTGCAGATCGGACAGGGAATCGTTTTTATCGATCAAATCTGTGAATGGCTGAATGAAAGGAACCCAATTTTCGAAAGAACCATCAACATTCATCAATTTAATCGGTTCCAACTTCACTCTACAAGTGGCCGGTTCCGATCGAACCGTATCATTCACTGGACCCCGACCCGAAATCCGCTCGTCCCGAAGTACTTCGTTAAGTGTCGTTTGCACTTCATCGGCCAAGTCCAAAAATGCGGACACACCAGTCAAATTTGGAGTATAGGTCTCATCCATTTCTAATCGGACCTCTTCTAGCTCAGTGGCAAGTTCCATATAATTGCCTCTCATATCCACAACGGAGCCAGCCTGCGTAATGAACAATGCGCGCGTAGCAGGTGTAATGTTCTTAGAGAACGTTAAAACTGTTCTCATCCGACCTTCCAATTGAGCTATCTTAGCCATTAACATTTTCGATCTAACTTTTCCGGCCATTATAATATACAAACAGAAAAACTAGGTAAGTTTGAACTTGTTCAAATAAAGGATCGATAAGTAGGTAGATTAAAATTGCCAAAATATATTAAATTGATTTTCAATAAATAAGGTATTGGAAAAATACAATAAATAAACCAGAATCCAGCTTTCAAAATGAACTGTTCGACACCTGGAGTACGAGTACCTACTGGTATCAAATCTGTACCAAGGCACACTAGTATCTGATTTAGACTAGATATTTCAAAATAGAATCGCAATATATTATCAACGAGCAATAAATAATAAATTCAAGAAAACAAATAACAACAGGAATAAAGATTTTCCTACAAACGAGTTCTAGCAACAAGAGACAAAAACAATATCACAGTCCTTACGAATAATGACTAAGTAGGTAGGAACGAGATGGCAAGTCGCGGTCGAGTCCAAGTTGCCGAAAATAAACCTCCGGTTATTAATCAAGATAACTGAAGTAAACTGTGATCGACTGACTTCAATTGCAATCACTACTGAAGTCCAAGGTCATCATCCGAATACTCAAATTAATAGACCTGATCAGGTCACCGCACGGTTCAGTTACCTACTGTAAGGGGTAATCTTTTAAGTATATTAAATCGTTCAAGTCTTCACAAGATTTTGTATATGAAGTTAAACTAAACAGCCAAATGATGGACTTTACCGAACCCAACCCAATATTGCTAACCGACCTGCTTACGAGATCGCCCTTACAAGAACCCTCAAGAATATAGAGAACGTTTGCCTTTCGATAGCACTATTAAACTTCAGCAAATATCATCGGAATATCAAACAAAGCCCAGTGTGAATATAAAATCCAAATGATTTTAATATTCCAAGACACTTTGCCTCCGTACAATATGTGATCAGTTCAAAAACAACTACTCAACCAAGATATTGCACGAATTTGACTAATCCAATAAATTATTTGCAAATTCTCAATTTGTAAAATTAAACGAAATCCGGCTCGAAGGACCAAAAAATGTGAGGGCGATTAACTAACTCGAACCCCCCTGGATAACGGCTCAATGCTGGTTCCCACGAAATCCAGACGAACTAGTTACGAAACAATAAGAAAAAACGAAATTGGTTGAAGGACCACCGGATGGATCTCCGGAAACATGAAATTTGAAACAACCTTACCTTGAGGTTCGGCGGTCTCCAATTTGCAGGTGGTTGTAGCGAAAATATTAGTGGAACAAATTAGGTTTTGGGTGTCGGAAATTAGGAAAGCCGGCTAGGGATGAAAAGGATGGGAAATCCCTACCTAATTCACAATTCGATTGGCTCGAAAACGGCAAAACCACCCCCGAAACTTCCCACGTGCTCGGCTCCGGATGAATGCTCGGACAACGACCCGACTTGACGTACAAACGTGAACTGTGTGACGGATTAACTTGGACTGCGATATCACACGATTGTGCACATTTCGACACCTCCCCGACCATAAATAGAGGGCAGATCCCAAATGAGGATATTCCTCACATGGAAAGGAGGTTCATAGGCCATCTAGTGGCATTTCCCTAAATTAACAGGGGAATACAGCGTGTTGGCACTAACAATTTATATATTTATATATTTATGTATTTATATATTTATATATTTATATATTTATATATTTATATATTTATATATTTATATATTTATATATTTATATATTTATATATTTATATATTTATATATTTATATATTTATATATTTATATATTTATATATTTATATATTTATATATTTATATATTTATATATTTATATATTTATATATTTATATATGTATGTGTCATTCCAGACGATAACTCTCGAAAGAATTGAGATAAAAAGTTCAAATTTGCACGAAAAATCTGTCTTGGCAATCGACTGGCTAAGTTCGAAGATGGGCGGAATCGGGTCACTCTAAGGGGGAGTTTTGGGGAGTTTTAGGGGGGGGGAATTACCCATAAATTCCCAAAATGAAACAGTCTGACAAGTGACACCTCATTTTAAAGGTTTTTGTACGCTGAACACGATGGTGAAATCAGAATTGCGATATCTCATTCCGTTCTCAAACTGGAGCACTTTGAAGATAAAGGAACGTGGTTATTTCTTGAGATGTTCTTCCTGGTTCGTCTGCTCTAATCTGATAACGGAATGGGATATCGCAATTCTGACTTCACCATCGTGTTCAGCGTTGGAAAATCTACAAACCGAGGTGTTACTCGGCAAAAATTGGAACAAAAAATTTGTTACGTATCCAATAACTCTTCTGGTAATCAAAACATTTTTGATTTCCCCCTCCTCCCCCTTCCACCCCAAATTTTACTCTGCGTAAAACTACTCCTGTTTTAATTTTTTATGGTATCAAGTTGGGAAAACATTGCCCGAAAATTAATTTTCAGAAAATTTTAGGCGGAGGAGGAAGATGCCGAAAACTTCGAAAATTCGCTCTTATAGCCATGCTGCATGACTGTGGTTTTTTTGTATTACAATAACCCGGATTTGAAAGGATTTTGATGAGCAATTTAACGATTTCAAAATAAGATAGTCAAAAGGTTCAACGTGATCCGATCTAAGTATTTTACAAACGTTTAAAAACTGCTACGATCAGCAAAGAGACTTACAGTCTGCAGAAAGTTGAAGGGAAATTTCCCTAGTTGGGCGCCTGAGTCTAATGAATGAGAATAAGGAGGAAAAGAGGGGTGAATGTTTCCAGCAAAGTTCCCTCTACAACTGTCAGTGACGTTTCCCCTTTCAACGAAAGTTTTACAACATCCCGAGATGGATATTATTGAGAATTATCTTCGTGCCTAATAAGCTTGAAGAGTTGGGCGAAACTTCGGGGCCTCTAAACAGCTCGTTGAGGTCTAACCTTCAAAGAAAACGTACCTACCACCCATCAGCAGCAGGATAGAAAAGAAAAACAATTTTCGGTGATGGGATGAAACAGATGATTCAACACTACAAGAAACATTGAAACGTTTAGGTATTCTTCAAGCAGAAACATCGGATGATTGAACTTGAGGAAGAAAAACCAAAATTGAACCTGTATAGCTTGGAAGTTAAGAGATACCTGTCTAGTTTGGCGGAAATTATTTATGAACCACAACGGAAGTTTTCTTCAGTAACATCGAACCCAGATGTCTGGCTTTGATTTTTCAGCTCCAGCGTGTTCTTACTGAAAATTCAATAAAATAACATCCTGACTTGAGACCAAGCAGCAGAAAGCAGATGAACGTTGAGTGACCTTCGGAATCAACAAAACACACGAACGCATCACTTTACATCTCTACATCTTTGAAACAGTAGGTACCTGTGTCGTGAATAAAGCTTCACGCGTTCCCAAACCACCGCGGAAACCAAACTGTTCACTAACGGGGGCCTCACACGCTGCGTAAATCCGACTATGAATAATCTTGAGGAACAGTTTTATGACATGACTCATTAATGTCGCAAACTCGTCAATGGAGCTACCTACTTTGGATAATGCTATCTTAAGAAATCTACGCTGAACTCTTCCGAGGAGGTCAACATAGCGTCGACTCCAGATGTCGGAAGCAAATGCAATGTGACTCCTCACCAGCGCAATATGGAGGACCTTGAGAGTAGAAAGACTGCGGAAATAACGAGTGGTTCTATGCAGGAAACCAAGCTGGTTAAAAGCCTCCGAGATAATGTTGAAGATGTCACTCCTGGTCAGCGGACCCAAGTTTTAATATTTACGAGATGCATCAGCTATTAGCAGCATAAGGCCCTCACATATAAGTCATACATTTGCCCGGTGATGGAGTATGGCGGGGAACTGATGGTGACGGCTT
This sequence comes from Leptopterna dolabrata, assembly GCA_954871275.1. Taxonomy (NCBI): domain Eukaryota; kingdom Metazoa; phylum Arthropoda; class Insecta; order Hemiptera; family Miridae; genus Leptopterna; species Leptopterna dolabrata. The sequence goes on from OX940987.1 coordinate 35,475,389, forward strand.
CAGCAGCAACGTTGAGGAAACTGGACAAAACACAAAATGTTGCCTTGAGGCTAATAACCGGCGCCCCACAATCAACGCCCATAACATCAATGGAACTGCAGGCTGGAGTTGAACCCCTCACTGCCCGAAGAGAAATAGCAGCCATTGCCATGAAGGAGTGGCTCCTAAGGCTGGACGACCCGTACTGGCAGAGGGATGAGGTGGTGTCCCAGAGGCTCCGGAACCAGAGTAACTTCTCCTCTACCGTAGATTCCATTGAAGGAAAGCATGGCATCAACCTTGGTCTCTGTGAAGCTTTTCACAGGGAAAATGACCTAAATCCCCTCCGGACCGCTGAAGGTAGACTAGACCTGACTCGGGAGGTTACGAAGGGGCATTCAACTATGGCCGAGCTCAGAATGACTGCTCTGGAGACGCTAAACGAGTGCTACCCTACCCCTTTGTGGCTCCGGGTATACACGGATGGATCAGCGAAGGATGCCACGCGGAACGCTATTCTACTGCCTTCCAAATAAAAGCGCCTGTGGGGACCATTTCCACAAATTTTGATGGGGAAGTTAGGGCTATCCAGCCTGCGTTGGAGTAATGCTGAAAATACAACGGCCCCCCAACATAGTAATTTTGGTGGACTCGCAGGCAGCCATTAGTGGGGTGACTGGTGGTGGTCGTGCTGGGGATTCCAAGCCATCCAGGAATGCAGGAAAATGGCAGACGCACTTCTTAACAAAGGTGCCCAGCTGGTCCGCGAGTGGGTTCCCTCCCACTGCGGACTTCACGGGAACGAAATGGCGGATATGCAAAGGAAGGGTCTGAGATGCCCCAACCCAATGTCCCCCTTACCCATTATGTTGCAAGGCGAGAGTTCCAGAGGAAGGTGCTGCAAACGATTGCCACCTCACAAGCAATGTCCGCCAGAGGCGAGAAGTGGGAAGCCCTAATAAATAGGACTGGACGGATACCACCAGGACTGTCACGGAAGGTAGGGGTGGCCTGTTTTCGAACATTGACGGGCTACGACTTCCTCCAAAAACACCTCCACCGCATAGGTGTGAAGGAATCACCGGTGTGTGAATTTTGCGGAAACGGTGAAATGGATGGAGACCACCTGGAAACGTGCACGGCACTATAGGAAATCAGATCCAACATAGCAGATGATCATGAGAGCTACCCGCAACGCAACACTATATTGGGCTGCTAGATGTCGGATGGCCGAAGTTGCCTCACCGACCCGGCGTAGTTAGAAAAAAAAAAAATCAGTCATGCAGCATGACTTAATGAGCGAATTTTCAAAGAAATATTCGAATTAATGGCTATGGTTTTGAATAAAGGAAAACTTCGGTCTAAAATTTGGTTTTCTATGTATATTCTCTTCGTATTTATTTTAATTTGTACGTTTTGTCCATCCTGATTCTACCGTTTGTTTATTACGTAATTGTACTAAGTGCTTATTTATTTGATCGCTGTGGGTAAATTCAAGGAGTTGTACTAATCGTTTGCCTCCCCCTTTTTTGCTTCGAACTCTCGTCTTCAATTAATACTTCTCACATTTTTCAATCTGACCACTCTAAGGGGGTGGGGGTAAGAGTTTAAAGATTATCCTAGTTTTGGGTAATTTTTGCGCACTTTAAATGCTCTAATTTAAGAACGGATTTAGATATCTAAAATCCGATTTCACTATCGTGTTCAGCGTGCAAAAACCTTTAAAATGAGGGGTCACTTGTTAGAAAATAACATTTTGGGGATTTTTGGGTAATTTTTGCGCACTTTAAATGCTCTAATTTGAGAACGGATCAAGATATCTAAAATCCGATTCCACCATCGTGTTCAGCGTGCAAAAACCTTTAAAATGAGGGGTCACTTGTTGGAAAATAACATTTTGGGGATTTTTGGGTAATTTTTGCGCACTTTAAATGCTCTAATTTGAGAACGGATCAAGATATCTAAAATCCGATTCCACCATCGTGTTCAGCGTGCAAAAACCTTTAAAATGAGGGGTCACTTGTTAGAAAATAACATTTTGGGGATTTTTAGGTAATTTTTGCGCACTTTAAATGCTCTAATTTGAGAACGGATCAAGATATCTAAAATCCGATTCCACCATCGTGTTCAGCGTGCAAAAACCTTTAAAATGAGGGGTCACTTGTTGGAAAATAACATTTTGGGGATTTTTGGGTAATTTTTGCGCACTTTAAATGCGCCAAAACCCTCCTTAGAGTAGGCCAATTTCGCCCATCTTCGAACTTAGCCTTTCGATTGCCAAGATAGATTTTTTGTGCAAATTTGAGCTGTTTATCTCAATTCTATCGAGAGTTATCGTCTGGAGTGACACATATATAAATAAATATATATATATATATATATATATATATACATATAAAAAAGTGTTAAATTTCAGGAATCGTTTTAGAATGGTCTGAAACGGATTTCTATGAAGAAAATTTCCAAAAATTTATATTATTTAAATTTCGAAGCCTTTGCAATAGCTTCATTTTCTTTGAAAATTCGCTAAAATCAGCTATTATTCTATTATTCATAGCTGAGTTACTTGTATCAATTACTGAATGATTTGTTTCTTTGTCATTTCTGACGACGCAATACCTGGATCGCATCTGACTCTCCCAATCAGGGGTTAGCCCAACGGCCTTATCAGGTGGAATAAACCGGTTCCCGTGAGATAACCGAAGTTAAGATAACTCGAGCGTGGTTAGTACTTGGATGGGTGACCGCCCTTACACGTTGTGACACGTTCAAGTATGACCCATGTAGCTGTTGGGCGAACCCCTCTTCACTCGAGGGGGCGAGGCAATGAGTAGCCAAGTAAAGAGCGAAATGATCGGACCGAATTCTGAACCTCCCATTGGAGGACAGCTGATCACGTCTGCGACGCTGGCAGGGCAGTCGGACGAAAAGCCACAGCCTGGAATGGCTGTTACTTTACTTACTTTACTTTACATCAGCTATATCACAAGGTTTTACCCCAATAAGTTGATAGCCTTTCAATTTATTTTTGAACACTCTTGGTACATGTAAGCTTCCGCTTCGACGATATCAAGGTTTGTATGTAAAGTGAACCCACCGTTACGATACGAACCCAGCCCCCCGTAAAACTTAACGTGTATGGCCTTATTTGAGTATGAGAAGGACGGAAAAGGAATTTCTAACGGTGATGGAGAGAAAGTGAGGGGACCAACGAGGAACTTTACCTCATAAAAACCCACTTAAGGTAGATAAAGCGATCACGTAGTCGCGCTTTGGGTGTGGAAAAAGACAAGTCGGAAGGTCGTGGGCTGGTCCTTAACATTCAGCTCTGTGTTCTCCGCACCAAGTAAGATCACCCAGTTCGAATAATGGCGCAGCTGATAGAGGTTTGGTTTATCCTCCACGTTCAGAATGTGATTTCGTCGAAGGTAAATCGGCTAAGAGCCTCTCGACGGTGTCGGGTTCAGCATGGTGAGATCCTGGTAATGACCATAATAATAATAATACACAATGTACCTATGATGTTCAGTCACAAGGAATTTTGGCTACTACGCTACGGAGGGTCCATGATATCAGGTTTGGATCAGAAAAATCGATCCCATACTAGCTGTCATCCTAGCACAATACTGATACAGAAAATCTATACGTTCCTCCGCTTGAAGACCTTCCTTGATGCTCTATAATTTATTCTCTGATAGCTACTCTCCATATTTAGAGGGTCCGTCGACGATGATAGAACTTGAGTGCTTTATTCATTATACCAACAACAAAAATTCCAAGGAGCTCCTTCTATGGGTTTATTTCTTCAATTTGATTTCCATTTGGAAAAACCGGTTATTTTGATTTTAATAATTTTCTTCAATACAAACTCAAAGAGATTTTGGTTAATAATTGGTAGCTAAATTTTAACACAGAATGTGTTTTAGCCATGGACTAACTAGCCGAAAATGGAACGCGGGATGGGAACGAAATGTGTGACATTAACATGACAACCAATAAACATATCACCAGATGTTTATTGCGACAAACCCGTTTGAAGTGAGTAATTTTATTTATGTAAATCGGAGTTTCAGTCGTTCGCGAATCGTCCTTCGGTTTATAAGAACTTGACGCTGCCCAGGCCCCGGATCAGCTGAGTTGCTCCTTAAGCTAATTTCTATTATATTAACTCTACGAAGCTGTAATTTGGTATGTGGGCTCCTTTGGACTTCAACTTGACGCTGCCCAGGCCCCGGATCAGCTGAGTGGCTCCTAAAGCTAATTTCTATGTTATTCACTCTACGAAGCTGTAATTTGGTATCTGGGCACCTTAGGACTTTAACTTGACGCTGCCCAGGCCCCGGATCAGCTGAGTTGCTCCTTAAGCTAATTTCTATTATATTAACTCTACGAAGCTGTAATTTGGTATGTGGGCTCCTTAGGACTTCAACTTGACGCTGCCCAGGCCCCGGATCAGCTGAGTGGCTCCTAAAGCTAATTTCTATGTTATTCACTCTACGAAGCTGTAATTTGGTATCTGGGCACCTTAGGACTTTAACTTGACGCTGCCCAGGCCCCGGATCAGCTGAGTTGCTCCTAAAGCTAATTTCTATGATATTAACTCTACGAAGCAGTAATTTGGTATGTGGGCTCCTTAGGACTTTAACTTGACGCTGCCCAGGCCCCGGATCAGCTGATTGGCTTCTAAAGCTAATTTCTATGTTATTCACTCTACGAAGCTGTAATTTGGTATCTGGGCACCTTAGGACTTTAACTTGAAGGCTGCCCAGGCCCCGGATCAGCTGAGTTGCTCCTAAAGCTAATTTCTATGATATTCACTCTACGAAGCTGTAATTTGGTATGTGGGCACCTTAGGACTTAAACTTGACGCTGCCCAGGCCTCGGATCAGCTGAGTTGCGGTTTATGTGAAACGCGTGAGCTAAAACACATTCTGTGTTTCTATAATTTCGTCCGAAGTATGTAAATAGAGGTAACCGGGGGTCCAGGGGGCTTGCCCCCTGGCGAGGCGCGGAGCGCCGAGTTTTTACGTGCGACATCATGTTTTGCCATATAAATAATAGGTAATGAAGGCTTTTACTTCAAGCTACAATTTTCAAGCCGAATCCATAGCTGCATAACATTATTTTCATCCTTGGCGAAGTGCAGTTTTACAGTTTCTTAAACAACGGCTTCATTGGAACCAAACTTAATTCAATTTCTTATACCCGGGTGACGATTTATTGTTCTGATAATTTCTTTATACTTTAAGCCTAAATTTCCAGTCAACGTTAAATTCTCAAAGAAAATCTTGAATTCATAGGGGACCGAGCTAACCATATTCCAAGGTTCACGATCACACACAAAGGTACGCGCAAACGTGTTCTGGATATTTCGGCATAGGTGAGCTAATTACTAGGGAACACTGAGGTCAAATTAAAGAGGTTTGAAAAGACAGAAAAGGTGGAAGATGTCGAACCCCTCCACAGGGATAAGACTGTGGAAGGAAATACCCATCATGGCGGGTGTTCCACGTAAGCTGCAATACTAACGCATTGATCCTGCATGCGTGTATAGGATCCCTGCTATTCCTCACACATCTAGAAAGAAAACGCGGGCTCCAAGATTGACGGAGTTATTTTCTGGCAGTTGAAATGCTGGCTCATTGGAACTAAGAGAGAGAAATACAAATTATCTTGAAAAACGGGGAATGTCGTGGACTTTCGTGTGTGTATTGATTATATTACAACTGTATCGATCCAAACATCAACAAGGACGTCTTGCCTTGGCCTCGAAAACGGCGTGATGCCCTGCCCATCTCCCTTTTCTAACCTCTTTGATTTACATGTAGCCAGTTCATGTTCGGGATCATAGTTTCAGGCAGGTACCTACGTAAAGTACAAGAGAACACATATTACGATAGCAAACATGAAATAATGTTTTCCTGTAAATCACCTTGCAACGTCGTGCCTTACTTAAGTTCCCGCGATCCCGATTTCCACAGGCAACTAGTTGTCAGACGGTGGTCGATCCCCAGGCCAAAATGCGAGTAAGTTTGAGTACATAATAATATATATATGACAGATGTATTAAATAGTTAATGCTCCTTACTCTCACAAGATAACCATTTTCATGAATTAAGAGAATTCTCAGGCCTCTCTTCCTCTAGACCTTAAGGCTCGAGATGAATCCTGGCCATCACATATATATCCATAAATTTCCTGCATGAATAAAACCCAAGGGTTATTTCACCAAATACACCATTAGTTATATCATAAGTCAGTTCGTAATCAAAAGTATCAGTTCCTAAAGTGTTTGGAGCACAATAAAAATAATTATAGTGATTGAAGTTGATTCTTTTCACGCTTCCCCTGCATCATCTCTTGAAACGCTCAGTTTTATAGTCACATAATGATAACACAAGTTTTTCTCATAATGAAAGATACGAATTGGGAAACATTCTTCTAGCAACCTTTAGATTATTGAAATGAAACAATATTTAAAAGGCTAATTCATCCCTCTATAGCTTTTCCGTAGAAGGGAAAAGACATCTGGTGAAGGGCTTCATACCACTGGAATTTGTATATCATCTGAAACTATCGAAACAAGTGTGTGCATACGCTGAGGTTGTCAAAAAGCCTCGTACAAAGACGATAACGATTTTGAAATTTCGAACTGAGTTCGTGAATTTCAACTCACAACGCATGACTCTCAACGCATTGTCTCTTGTTATGTCATAAAGGTGTCTTGTTTGTATGAGAATGGAACCCATCAGAGGCCCAGTCTGGGATGATCCTGTGCCCAAAGAGCCTTACAGGCTCAAGGAACCTCCTTGTATGAACAGCCCTAACAACAAATACGATACAAATCGAGACCTCTGCAGAACTGCTGCTTATTCAGACGTTGACGATGGGCCGCCTGCTGAATGGACGAGGAGAGAAAGACGGAACGCTGTCTGGGAAATCGATCTCGACCCAGCGCTGATCAGCCCGACGGCCTGCGCCGATACGCAATCGGAGGATTTGGATCCTGTGAGTTATTTTCCGTAACAGCGGCTCCAACATTTCACGGAACGGCAGGTTTTTCTCCATCAAAATCCTCTTACCTACCCGCATCGTCAATTTTGATTCAAATAAGCTCCGTCTGTTCTATATATTATTATGTGTGCGAACTAATGGTAGGCACCTATTCAACATTTCAATATTATTGAGAATAACTCACCAAAACGGTAGCGTAGTACAAAATAAGTATTGTCTCCAGTACCAATCATGACAACGTAAGTAACAACAATAAAAACAAGCTTCAAATCACAACAACTGAGGATACCTATTCTTTAGAAACCTTTTTCAACCAAAACAACGAACACTTTCGATGTGAACTCAAAACACTACCAACACCAAATTTTTAAGTGAAAACACAATGTCAGACTATGGGACTTGGGTGGTGTGCCACAGTGGGGAAAGTCCGGTAAGAATGGGACGAAGTGTGTGAGAAAAGTTCTGGGATCGAAATGCCGTGTTTTTATTAACGTTCCTTGAGCCTATCTTTAGACGTATATCGAGGGTGTCACTCCATCACCACATAACGTCATTTTGGCTAGTTTTCAGGAGAGCCAAAAAAAACCAGTTCCTAACGCTTTGCTGTTCCCCTACATAACCAAACTCCACTTTTTTTTTTGCTTTTCACGTTCTTAATACCTGTCTTCACCATCTGAGGAACACATTTTCCTAAAAAGTTCGGTTTTGAAAAAAATCGTGACGTTATGTGGTGATGGCATCACAGCGGTGACGTTATGCGGTGATGACTGTGACGTTACGTGGTGATGACTATTAGAAATCCTCCTATCTGAAAAAAATGGGCTATTAAAAAAAACATTTTTTTTTTTGCTCATCACACATTCTTAATCATCTGTTATTCTGGTTACATTGAAAAGTGAACGCCAAGCTAACTAGATTGAAAAACGTTGAAAAACTAGTAAGAAATGAGAATAAAAGTTACAAGTAGGTGTACTTTTTTGACAATTTTTGTAACACTTTTCGGGAGACAATTTTGCCAGTCAGTCTTAGTTACATGTCTCTCTCTAACAATCTTAATTACTTTTCTCCACAGTCGACGTCTTCTTGGGCTAATTTTTTGCCTTCCTTCTACTTGCTTCTCTTTGCCTGTGCTCAGCATGAGGTAGATTGTCGTTAAACCCATGTGTCTCTTTTGGTAACATGGGTTTTAAACTTGCTAGGTCTCTATATTTATCCAAGGGAATTGGAAGGGGTGACCTGAGAGATGAAGTAAGCTGTAGCAGAATCGGTTTGTTTTTTAGGGCGTTGGGGCAATTAAGCGAACTCGTCAGACTCCAAATACGGATTTTTCCGAGTCAAAACCATCCCCATTTTTTTCGTAATCTGAAGCAAAACTAGAGGGTCTACTGACCTTGTGCTCACGCAGAATTCCCCTGCTGTGTCGTGTCGCAGCTGCTCCAAGAACTGTACAGCAAATTCTGAGGACCTAACAAGCTCATAAACCCAAAATGGCCTGCACGCAGAACAGACAGACAGCCCAATCTCTGCCGAGTGAAACTCGAGGGCTCACTGCAGTCGTCAGTTATGATAAAACTCCACAATCCAAAGATGTGCACCTACAATTTCAACTAATTTTACGCTCTATCACTCTACAACGTCATAAAGCGTGGCGATCCATCTCTACATAACGTAAATACACTTATTTACATGCCAACACCCTTGTAAATTTACAGAAATTTCCGATATCCTAGTTCAACAAAATAAAAACAGAAAAACGTTGAAATAGCACTGTGGTGGTTTGAAGGTTTGAGGTGAGGCTTGGATAGGTGAGGTTGTTAGATGGAAAAGAAGGTGATGGAGCTAGCGTTTAAAAAGTTAACACCTATGGCGAAGCCAGGAAGGTTGCCACCCCTAAAAACGCTAAGGCCAGGTTCCACCTGGTCGGTTATCACCGGGCCGGTTCCACCACTCCGAGTTCTTTTCGGTAAGAAAGGTAAGGATGTGTGAGGAGAGAGACAGAAGTCATCGAATTGAGGTTTGAGTGTAGAACGGGGAATCAGGCGAAACCTGCGGGTTTTATAGAAGCCCTTCCACCCTTCCCCAGTCCTTCACGGTAATTAGGAGCCGTTGAGGGACTCTGGAGGGAAGAGAGACCTACCCTACGTTGATCACGTAGACCCTCCATTTGTTCGGTTCATTTGTGCAATCTAAAATAGGTATGCAGGGAGTGATATTTCTGGGAGAGTATCACTACAAGCACATTAAACCATGAGAAATTGCTGGAAACTCCAACTCCTTTTCACTGGCACAGGCACAGGGGAAAACACGTTGTCTGGCTGACTTATGTGGTGAATATGACAGACTGACGTTGCTTAGTGATGACTTGAACGGGATTTACGCGCTCCCTAGTGATTTTGGATTTAACATACTTAGTTACTTCCGTGTGCCACTAGTGAGGACGACTAGTACAATAAAAACTTCATTTCCGTAAAAAATGACGTTATGTGGTGATGGAGTGACACCCTCGATATACTGTTTGAGCTACATGTACCGTCGAGCTTTCTTTACATAAATACAAATTCATTTACGAGCAAGGCCTACCTTTAGCCGAAGGCTTCTTCGAGCAGCCTTTAAAAACAGAATCATTTTACGAACTCTGCGTGCTATTAGCCGAAGGTGCTATTAGCTGATAAGTGCTTAGGTGCATCATCTCTGTTATGACGTCATATATCTAAGTGCATTAACCCCCGCCCTCTACTTAGGTCTTTCCCAAAGGTTTTAAAATTAGTGAGGCCACACTCATAGATCCAAACGGGTTCATTCCCAATAAGCCCAAGGTGGATTTAAAGGAATGTTGATAAAAAAACGGCCTCAAATCTCAAAAGTTGGAATTTCATCGGACGTGGGTCTTATAAATTTCATTAGGAGTATTTCAAGATTCAGACAGCTCATCCGGTTTATACACCAGAGCATAGGCCAGGACGTCTTCCCGCGGTCGGGGAAGTAGCTGAACGGTACCAGGTTATACAGGACAATGTGAGTTTAGCGATAACGTAAAAAAAGTAATAATAAAAGAGCATTACATGTTTGTATATCAGTAAGTAGTTCATAACGCTATAAAAACTCACATTTTGTAGGCCATTAAAATAGTTGTGGAGGGGGGGGTTATAGTTGAGGAGGGGGAGTTCAAGGCTAACACCAGGAACTGCGCTATCGATTATTGATGATAAAAATACAACACTTTTAGATAGAGAATCTACGTAAAACAAGCGTTGTAAATCAATTTCTATCTTTCGAGTTGAAACAACGAACGTTCAATGAATAAATCATCGTTTGATGTATATTGAACGATGGCGACACGAAATCGTGGTTTTTTGCAACTATAGCCAAATTCACCCCCTCGCACAACATCATATGAGCGAAATCTCAAGGACCTTCACCCACCTAAGTTACAAAACATTTTCCATAATTTTGTCCACAGATTTCAGTACTCTTTTGCCCTACTACTTTTTTGTTTCTCAAGACCCGCGCAAGTTTTGAGATTTTAGGGGGTTTTGCACATTTTCATTAATGTGCAAAAATTGAAATAACCATTTCTGATGGTTTTCACCAATTTTGGCCCCCAAAAACACGAATTACGCTCTTTATTCCCAAATTACCTTTGATCATTGATAGTACCACCTAATTGTCTTGATTCACCTGTTGACACTTTTTTGGTGTTATTATACAAAATGGTGGTGATTTCAGCACATTTCCAAGGTTTTAGTCTCATAAAAAATGAACATTGGGAGCTGAACCTTCGTTACAACCTTAATTCTTCAATCTTAGGTCAAAATCGACTTCATATTCGGTCTTCTCTCCCTGATAAACATGGAAAAACGATACCTCAAAAGCTCATTTTACTAAAACACCAAAAAACCCTATTTTTACAACCCATTTTTCACCCATAACACCCCTGGGTGTATTCCGATCGGGCTGCTAAGTTTCAGTACACAACTAGGGCCCAAATTTTTTAGACCGAAAATGAAGTATATACGGCGTACGGCGGACGGACATTGCATTTTTTGATTCTACGCACTTTGAAACGTGAAAGAAAAATTTTTAGGGGGTGTTATACAAATTGTTTGCTGAGCGAATACATAGGTGTATTATTTACCCAATAATAAACCAAAACGGAGTTACTGAAAGGTCTATTTTCAATAATAGGTACACGAAAAAACGCGAAAAACAGTAACATGTTTTTTTTTGTTACTCACGATGGTTTGATCATCGAAGCCAGTATAACAGTGTATTTTTCGCGTTTTTTCGTGCATTAGTGGAAATAGACAACCTTTCAATAACTCCGTTTTTTCTATTTCTTGGTATATACCTAGGTAGGTACCTATCAATAGTCTCTAGTCACCATCCTACACATTTTTTGTGTGATTATATATTCGTTATTGCTGACCTAAGCCATTTTTAAAACGATTTTTGATACAGATGCGCAAATTTTTGAAAGAACCTTCATTTGGTCCGCCATTATAACCGCACGTTCACAAACATTCCGCGACTCTAAATTCACCGACCGTTTATGCGCAACCGTTTAGGTCCTGAAAACCAAAGGATGTTGGTGGGATCCCACATCTGTGGCCAAATTTTTTCAGATGTTTAAATATCCTTTGGTCCCAACGTCGACTACAAACAAATGAAAATTATGGCAAATATTCAACGAATGTGCCATATAGGTATTATCCTAACAGTAGGAGCTCCCTAAGGACTTGAATGGCATTTAATCGGTGTACGGGTTCAGCAAGACCCGTGCCGCACTGAACGTGTTAACATGAGGTCAAGCACACAGCGCAGTGATGAAACAATAATTATTTTCCAGTGTTACAGAGTCTGTCTATGCACGAGAAGGAATGGTCTGCAGGACACGTGCCCGTTGACGGGTTGCGGAGGGAAGCCACAGTGTCTGACCACACCCCAGCCATCTTGTGAGCCATCTGGGTTCGCTCCTCCGTCTAGATTTCATAAAAGTGAGAACCACACTCATCGTAGCATTAGTCCTCATTTCTCAAGTCTAACTCAAAATTTTCGTTGAAAGTTATCGAGGGTTTTCAGAACGAATCTGAGGTTTTTCAAACAAATTCAAGGTTTTCTGTTGAATTTGCAGTAGATACCGTTACTTTGAAACGGGAAACCTTGAATTAAGTTAACCCGGAATATAATACGTTTAAACTCTGCAAACTATAACGGTTTATTATTTACCTGCGCAGATGCCCCGTCTGCGTAGATCACGGTTTTCTGTGGTCAATACCTAACCTCGTGCTCACCCCCCCGGAAACCATTAACTCGAGTACTGGAGCCGACCGGGCAATAACTGTTTCATAAATGTGCGGTGGATTCAAGAACATTCAATTGCTAATTTATTAGTTGTTATTCATGAACCGTGACGTTTTACAAAGGTACCTGTCACAAAAATCCAAAATAACCATCATTCTTCAAATGAAATAATACCACAGAACAACCAACTCGACTTCATACTCTATCTCGGGCCAATTCCCGATTGTTGCCGCGTCGCTAGTGATGATATCTGGGCTGAATGTATACAATTACATTCACCCTCCTGTTGAAAACGCTGCGAATTATTACGCAAAGGTTTATTATTTACCTGCATAGATGCCCCTTCTTTGTAAGATCGCTAATTTCTGCGTCAATACCCTCGTGCCCCCCCCCCCCCCCCGGGAAACCCCTAAATCCAGTACTGGAGCCGGCCGGGCAATAACTGTTTCATAAATGTGCGGTGGATACAAGAATATACTATCGCTAATTTATTTGTTGTTACTCATGAACCATGATGTTTTTTTTTTCAAGTTACAAAAGTGCATATCACAAAAATCCAAAACAACCATCATTCTTCAAATGAAATAATATCACGGATCAACCAACTCGGATTTCATAAAGCCATGTTCAATGAATAAATAAATCATCGTCCTATGTATATTGAACGGTAGCAGCAAGAAATCTTGGTAATATGCGACTATAGCTAAGTTCATCCATTCACACACCATAATAATTATCAACGAAATATTAAGGTAGGTACCTACTTCACCCACCTACATAAGCTATCGAACATTTTTTCCATAATCTTGTCCACAAATTCCAGTAAGTACCTACTCCTTCGACCCTCTAGGTTTTCGTTTCTCAAAACCCGCGCATTTTCCGACATTTTTAGGGGGAAAATATCTGAAGCTATTCAAAAATAGTCCGTAGGTACGAATTAAATCACTCGCGATGAAACCGTCGAAACTCATTTCAAAGAAAAAGAAACCGGAGTTATTGAAAGGTTGTCTATTTCCAATAATGCACCCAAAAAACTCGAAAAATACACTGTTATACCGATTTCGGTGATCAAACCATCGTCAGTAACAAACAATAACATGTTATTATTTGTTATTGACGATGGTTTGATCACCGAAATCGGTATAACAGTGTATTAATCGCGGTTTTTCGTGTTTTAGCGGAAATACACAACCTTTAATAACTCCGTTTCCTTTTTCTTTGTCTACAGGTACCTATAATAAGTCTCTAGTCATCACCATCCTATACCATTTTTTTGTGATTATATATATTCGTTAATGTTGACCTAAGCCATTTTCCCTAAGTGCATCGAGCTGTACGTGTTTCAAGAATATTATTATATCGCTAATTTATTTGTTGTTATTCATTAACCATAAAAACCCAAAATAACCATCATTCCTCAAATGAAATAATATCACGGAACAAACGATTTCATACAGCCATCCGTGATTATAATCAGCTGTTCCCTAGCAAAGATATCTGGGCTGGGTGCATACCATTCCATTCACGATCATGTTGACGAAACATTTTGGTAGAATTTCAGGACCTTACAACTGTGAACGAACGACTGGTGCTCTGGGTTGTCTAATAAAAAAAAAATAAAAAAATAAAAAAAATTAAAAAAATCAGTTTGAGACTGTCATGGGCCCTTACAATATACCATTCCTGTAAATAATTAAAATTGTTACCAGCAAAGACACTGAGAAGTCAAGCTGCACAGTGCAAGGGGCTTCCAACGGCCTTCAGTGGACCGGTGGAGGGGTAGAGGCGCCTTTATAAGGCGCCCGGCTTGCCCAGCTCGACATTCATCCCACTTCTCTCCAACCAGAGCCTTCTCTCTCTTACCTTACCTCCTCTTCATCACTCCTCAACCCTACATTCTCAACGTGGTGAAAACCGGATGAGTCTTTTTCCAATATTCAACGTGGCGAAAACCAGAGCAATCCTTCCTCTCTTTCGGATATCCAAGGAGGTGAAAACCTCGTGGATATTTCCTTATCCCAATATCCAACGAGGTGAAAACCGGGTGGCTATGCTCTCGCACTCCTCTCTTACCTCCTCATTCAACCTCACCATCTCAAACCTACTTCAAACCACGCTTCACAACAGGGACCAATTTAAAAACCTTAAAAAAAAACGCTGCAAAGTCCTTATCACAAGGGTTTATTGTTCTGTTGGACAAACCTACAGAAACATTGGCTGTTCATATATTGTTTCTTTCGTGTGCAATAATTGAAATAGCTATTTTTAATGGTTTCCACCAATTTTGGCCCCCAAAAATTCGAATTAGGCAAGAATTCAGTTTCGGAACACTATTAGGGCCCAGATGTAGGCCTTGTGTGCGAAAGAACGAATTTTCAAGACCGAAAATGAAGTACGGCCTACTTACAGTGGACGGACATTGCATTTTTGGAATCTACGCACCTTGAAACGCAAAACAAAAAATTTTGAGGGGGTGTTATATAACATTTTTGCTTAGGGAATACATAGGTGTATTATTCACAGAATAATTAACCAAAAGGCGATTCAAAGAAGCCACTTGCTTACGTCACAGGGCTACAACGCGTCGACTTGCCATCAACCATCCGGCCAGCCAGTCAGAACCCATATGCGTACAACGTCACAGGCGTTACCTCTTTTTGAAATCATAAAAATTGAAATTTGTCCGAAGTTTGTCTCTAAAAATATGAAGAAGGAGGCATATTTTCCCGATTCAGTCCAACGACTGTTTGTCTCACATCACAAACTACTGAGAAAATATGCAAACAGAATTCATGATAATTGCCCATTGTGGTAAATATGTGTAGTTCTTGGCCAGGCCTTTCCCAAAAGAAATTGCTAGGAGAAAAGATCCACCACTCAGCTCCAATTAGGCCAATTTCTCATACTGGAATTTACGAATGCCCAGTGGTGGTTAAGGCTTGACAATTTGGGGACTGAAATTAATTAAGCTGGTACTGGTAGTGAGTGCCATTTACAAACTGACTGTATTTATTCTCGATTTCAGGCACAGCATTCATCCTGTGTCCCGCCCAGTCGAATCAAAGC
This sequence comes from Leptopterna dolabrata, assembly GCA_954871275.1. NCBI lineage: Eukaryota > Metazoa > Arthropoda > Insecta > Hemiptera > Miridae > Leptopterna > Leptopterna dolabrata. Next base: position 35,490,749 of record OX940987.1, read on the forward strand.
AAACGAGTCAGCCCAAAGAGAACGCCATATTCGGCACCAGCTACGAACGACGAGGGCCATGTTTCGCAGGGCAGTTCCCGAAATACACAAACATACTGAAAATAGAATATCATAAGTAGTGAAAAAAGAATATGCACGAGTAGTGTTGTTTTGATAGAAATTACTACAGTAGATTATCGGAAGATTGTTACCTACAATCGGAAGACTGTTACAATCGGAAGATTGTTATGTGTAAAAATCTTCCAATTGTTAGGTACCTGCAATCCTCCGATTTTTTTGCGTACCAACAATCTTTCGACTGTTACGTAAACGTACCAACAGTCTTCCGATTTGTATGTACCTACAACCTTCCGATTGTTAGGTACTTACAATCTTCCAATTGTTAGATACCTACATCCGATTGTTACATTCCTACAATCTTCCGATCGTTACAAGCCTACAATCTTCTGATTGTTACGTACCTACAATCTTTCGATTGTAAGTCGGAAGATTGTTACCTACAATCTTCCGATTATTAGGTACCTACAATCTTCCGATTGTTAGGTACCTAGAATCTTTCGATTTTTACGTACTTACAATCTTCCGATTGTTAGGTACCAAGAATCTTTCGATTTTTAAGTACTTACAAGCTTCCGATTGTTACGTACCTACAATCTTCCGATTGTTACATACCTACAATCTTCCGATTGTTACATACCTACAATCTTCTGACTGCTACGTACCTACAATACTCCGACTGTTACAATCGGAAGACTTACAATGGTACCTACAATCTTTCGATTATTAGGTAGCTACAAGCTTCCGATTGTTACATACCTACAAGCTTCCGATTGTTACATGCCTACAATCTTCAAATTGTTAACTGCCTGCTATCTTCCAATTGTTACAACCGGAAGATTGCTGCAATCGGAAGATTATTACCTACGATTGTTACGTACCTACAACTTTCCGATTGTTACATTCCTGCAATCTTCTGATTGTTACATACCTACAATCTTCCGATTGTTATGTACCTAAACCTCTGACTGTTACGTACCTAAAATCTTCCGATTGTAAGACTTACAACAACTTACTTACAATGGTACCTACAATCTTTCGATTGTTATTTACCTACAAGCTTCCGATTGTTACATACCTACAATCTTCCAATTGTTAAGTACCTGCTATCTTCCAACTGTTACAACCGGAAGACTGCTGCAATCGGAAGATTGTTACCTATAATCTTCCGATTGTTACGTACTTACAACTTTCCGATTGTTAAGTACCTACAATGTTCCGATTGTTACGTACCTACAATCTTCCGATTGTTACGGACAAGAAGGTGTGAGGAAGGTGAACTTATTAGGGGTCATAATAAGTTAATTACCTAGTACCTAAACTAGAAATAGGTAGTAAATACACGAGGACAGACGAAGTTTTATATGGGCCGTTAAAAACTATACGGCGAAGCTGTGACATTCCAACGTCTACGAGCGAAAAACCAGCGGTTTTGAAAGGGCAGGAGGTGAGTAGGAAAGTGCATGAAGAGTTGTGTGAAGTTGAAGAGGATGAAGATAGTAAAAGCTGACGAAGGCGGCGTAAAGGTGGGAGGGCGTGGAGCATCTCTTTAATTAGTAAAGTTTTCATACTTTGAAACTCTGAGTCGAGGGTTCTTGGGGGTTGAAGACACCGAACAGCACTTTCCTCCGACCTCCCATTTGTGTTACTGTGACAAATTAACACCTTACCATCGTCTAACTAGGAGATGATTCGGTGGTGTGGGGAAATGAGTGATGGTTCTAATGAAATCGCGCGCCTTTGTCATCCGAACCAAATAATTTTGATAATTATAAATACAGGGCTGTTCACTGACCTATCATTCAGTCCCATTTCTAGGTTGAACAATTTTGATAAAACGTATCTGAATACAGCTATACTTTTAGCTCTATCCTAACTTTATTTGTTTCAACGAGGAATCCAAAAACGAAATTTTTCTGAGTTACCTATGTCAATCACACATTTATATTATATATATATATATTTTTTTTTTTTTTTAGCGAAAGTGGTATAAGATCGTGAACTGAAGTATAAAAATACTATTTCAATTATTGATTATACTTACCCCCGGTATTGATTATAGTGGAGGGTTGTCAAGAGATTCCAGTCTATCTCCTACGCAACTAGACATAATAAGGTGAATCTAGAACGGCCTTGAAAAAGATAAGGGTCTCGAGGGATTTGAATGTGTTGCGGATGACTCGGCTGGAGACCAGAACGATGGCGATAGATAGCAATAACGATAATAACAATGTGGTTATCGTTGTAAAGAGATGAAAATGGCAAATAATACGAGTATGTAGGAGTGCTGGCAGAAAGGATAAAATTGTACGAATTTCCTAATTAAAAGAAATGACATACCTATCACCGGGAATTTGAATGTACCATTGGAAGTTTATTTTTCTTCATTTTGACGGCAGTATAGCAATTAACATTATTAATTTCTCTGAAGCAGTGGAGAAAACGCTACAAATTACAAAACGGTTTATTATTTCCCTTGATAGATACTGCAAACATCTGCCTAGAAATCACACAGGACAAAAACGCCACCCCAGAGTCGAATTATAAGCTCTCTAGCGTTCGGCAATAAATTATAGAATATGCATTTTTCCACCGACCCCATTTCTTGTAACGCTGCGGGCCCACAATCTCCCCTCACGAATATTTTTGAGATTCTGATGGCCACTGAACCTAATTAGGACTCTCCACATAATTATTATTCCTAAATTTTTACAACAAGCAACCAACAATGCGGTTTATTAAATAATTCTATCATTCATTTATTATTTGTTGTTATTCATGAAGCATAACGCTTGTTGAAGTTACAAAAATATTTATTGAAAAAATTCAAAAAACCATCATAATTCAAATGAAATAATTTATCATGGAATAACAAACTTGATTTCAGGTAATTTTGGTTCACGGTACTTGACGAAAAGTGCGAAGCACGGCGCACCGTACAGGCAGTGCGTTTTTCATTCCACTTCCAATTCTACGTAGGTAGGTACCTTGAAACGCAAATCGCCAAATAATAATAATAATAATAATAATAATAATAATAATAATAATAATAATAATAAGCATCTTGTCAGCCTGCTCCGTTGCCTCATGAGCGAGTGGCGTACTCGGCTCCAGCTTCGTACATCTTCTGGGTTAATGGATGCGGGGGAGATAAGGGTGATGCGTGGCATATTTCAGGGGGACTCTTTGAGCGCCCTGCTGTTCTGTGTTGCGCTGAACCCCCTTTCCCGTAGCCTCCAGAGGAGTCAAGTGGGCTGGAAGCTGAAGTACTTCCAAGGTGGACGAGACCGTCTCACAATAGTTAGCCACTTGCTCTATATGGATGATCTGAAGCTGTTTGCCTCTACCAGGCGTCAGTTGGATTACCTTCTGCTTCTGACTGAGGAGTTTAGTACAGACATCCATATGAGGTTTGGAGTCGATAAATGCAGGCTGAGCACCCTCAAGCATGGCCAGTTTGCGGATGTTGAGCCATTTTTGCTTCGATCATCCGCCTCCTCAATCGATTCCCTGGAGGAGGGTCAGTGTTACAAGTACTTAGGGTACGCAGAGGCTGCCGGCCTTGACCATGGTTCCATCAAGCGGACTCTGACTGAGAGGTTTCGCTCGAGACTTCGGGCACTTCTCAAGTCAGGTCTCAACTCCCGCAACATGGTCAGGGCCATTCACATCTATGCAGCCTCCCTGCTGACATACTCGTTTGGGGTTGTGGGGTGGCGCGACTCGGAGCTTGCTTCCCTGGACCGCCTAGTCAGGACTCAATCGACTGCCTTCCGGGCTCATCACCCCAAGTCGGCAGTTGAGAGAGTCACGCTTCCACGCGGTGTTGGGGGTCGGGGATTCCCTGACATCTCCAACCTCTGCTATCGGCAGGCGGGCGGGCTTCGGGAGTACTTTCTTGGTCGCGTTACCGTCAGCCCCATTGCGAACGCAGTTTGTCAGGTGGACGAGGGCATTACCCCCCTCAGTCTGTGCGTGCCCAATGCTGACCCTCTTGGGAAAGTGGTTGAGGATGTGGCCAAAGGTGAGGCCTGGGGAGCGAAGGAGCTGCATGGGCGATTCCGCTCACAGCTCCTGTCCCCCACTGTCGACAGCTCTGCCTCTTGCAGATGGTTGGTGACTGGTTCCCTGTATGTCGAAACCGAAGGGTTCATGATCGCCATACAGGACCAGGTCGTGGCGACCCGCAACTACCGAAAGTATATCATCCGGCAAGCTGGAGTACAGGACGTGTGTCGCATTTGTCGAGCCACTGGTGAGACAATAGATCACGTCCTGGTGGGTTGCCCGGCCCTTGCTCCCACCAAGTACCTGTATAGGCACAACATGGTGGCGCGTATAGTCCATCAAGAGCTGGCCTTAAAGCACGCTCTCGTTCAGGACAGGACGCGCTACTTCCAGTATGAGCCAGTCAGGTACTTGGAGAATGAAAATTACAAGATGTATTGGGACAAGGAGCTACCGACCGATCTGCCAATCACCGCGCGCCGGCCTGATATTGTCCTTGTGAACAAGGCGGAGGGAACGACCTACCTAATTGACATCTCTGTACCTCTCACATCAAACCTCGAAGCCAAGCACAGGGAGAAGGTAAATAAGTATTTATCCCTTGCTAACGAGATAAGGACGATGTGGGAGCAGGAGGTGGTACGGATCGTTCCCGTGGTCTTGTCTGCCACCGGGGTGATACCCAAGAAACTCCATGAAAGTTTGAGGATTCTTGGGTTGCCCGGTGGACTTTACGAGGACATGCAGAAGGCCGTGCTGATTGCTTCGTGTAGCCTGGTGAGGGAGTTTTTGGGGGAGGCTATTATGCCCGACCACTGAGCCCTCCACATGCACTTGCGGGTGGGAATAGGCCCTTGGGCCCCCCCACTCGCGTCACCCCGTGGCACTTTTTACCCCCCACGGGTGATGACCACCAAATAATAATAATAATAATAATAATGATAATAAATCAAAATCGAAACTGACTACTGCAGCACCATGCAGAATATTTATACGGTATGAAGGGGCCGAGACAAATTATAGGTACATTGTGTTGTGAGTTAGGTCTACAGATAGGCAAAACGAGATTTTCTGTAGCATTTGAGAAATGCTGATATCTGCTAATCCCATCAGCTTATCAGTGCTGAAGTTCCTAGGGTATGTTCGGACAAGCATTTCTGAACCGTTCGTAGCCGACCACGCCCATTTTTGGCTGGTTGGACAGCATCAGAACTATTTCTGAAAGATCCCGAACTATAAGTTCGATGTTCGGAAGTAGCAGTTCGTAACCATTCAGAACCAGTTCGAGAGGTTCGGGACTTTCTTCAGAACTTGTAGTTCGAGACATGCGCAGTAGACGTTTTCACACACATAACCTTATTATACTCTACCTGTGGCGTCTGCTATCATTCTGCTTCTTATTGCTCATGTTATTACGAAGTACAGGTATTCTATGGTAATTGCTATTGTTTAGAAGTTGAAGTTTGCCTGGTAACTACCATTCAGGACTACTTGAACTGCAGATCTCGTGGTCAACAATTCAGTGATTCGGACGAAGAACTCGTTTTTTAGTATAAACAATAGGTATATACTGTTTTATAGCTTTATGTGCTGTTGCTGGTATCTATTTTTTGATGGTACGTTCACGATGCTGGCATTAAATGTTGTTGAATAAAAACCAAACGACTGATCACTCTACTTATACTTTGTTTCCCTGTACGCTCGACTACATTCTTGAGATTTTAGCGTTCAAGGAAAATGCCTTGACAAATTATGTTGTTCATTGCAGTCATAACTTGGATCGAGTACCTACTTAGGTATAGGTAGGTATCTAATCTAGTAAGATTAGTTAATTCAGTCCCCAGTTGAATCTCCTAAACGAAACTTGCCCACCTGTTGTAAGGTACCTAATACAAATTCACACTGGTTAATTATTTTCAATAAAATCGACCAATATTTCGAGAATTATGACGTTTTTAGTCCAAATCTTGCCCAAAAATCTTGGTATATAAGGTTCAAAGTGGCTCTAAATGACCAGCAACTAATCTCAAAAAAATGTTGTTAAAAATCTTTTTTTTTTAATTATAGATATTGATAGGATACTTCAGGTAAAAGCACTAGTAGTGGCCACAGTTAAGGAAATTGTCTACGTTTTTCATGAATTTCAGTGTGTTTTTTTCTTTATTTCTAGCTCAACTGCCTGGACTGGGGAGATGATTCTGGTTATTAGTTCCGAACTAGTTCGAAAAGCGTTTGGAGGACAGAGTTAGAATTAAAAGTTCTGAACGGTTCTCATCCCCCCCCCCCTCCCTTTCAGTCCGCAACTGGTTCAATTCAGAACTGGTTCAGAACTGCTTGTCCGAACATACAATGGGGCATACATACTATACAACCATGGAGTGATATTTAGATTTATTTTCCATCTTGGCCTCACTGAGCACAGTTTTGATGGTTTTAAGGGGAGTCTGTCCGGAAAAAAAAATCGATTTTTTCTCAAATTTTTCATAATTCTCCACTCAATTCTGAACGATTTGGTATAAATATACAACTTGATGATTCCGAGTGTTGAAGCCTAAGAAAACGGAGCTCAAAGTTGACCTGTTAGAGTACCTACCCATCGTACTCTTCAAGATTGATGACCTTCGGGGACCGCTTCGAAGATTTCGACGAAACAGGATGAAGGAGTCCCATAACTCGTCGAAGGCGATGCAATTTCATCGGGAATAACTAGGTACCCTTCTCGCCACTTTCCATGATTAGCGGGCAGCCATATTGCATTTTCGTTTTTGTGTGCCTATTTGTGCCAAAACTTAGCGAGTAGCGAGTGTTTTCATACGTTTTTTCGTGGATTCTGACATAGAAATGGATGATTAGGATTTCTCCGACGGAGAAATGAACTTGTACGTAACAATGAATGGGTACAAAATACATGGTTCGGCAGGGAAAATACCGTATTTTGAGACATAGGACGACGTGGATTTCCACTCCAGGTTCCGCTATCCTAAGAAACTACACTTTTTGTTCTTTATTACTATTTACTTTCTTCGTTATCGGAATCTATCAACACTTAGCACTTGAAGGAATATTTTTTCGTGCACCATTTCAATTTGAAAAACAAAAACGCTGCAAAGTCCTTGTCAAATGGGTTTATTATTCGATTATTTTATTGGTCTACAGAAATGCCGGCTGTTTATTTATTGTTTCTTTCATGTAAATTAATTGAAATGGCTATTTCTGGTGGTTTCCACCTATTTTGGCCCCCAGAACTTGAATTAGGTACTACGCTCCTTTTTTTTTTTCTTCAAATTACCCTTGATCATTGATTGTACCATTTAGTCGTCTTGATCCACGTGTTGACACTTTTTCTAGTGTTATTATACAAATTGATGGTGATTTCAGACGATTTCGCAGGTTTTTGACTCATAAAAAATCAATTTTGGGAGCTGAACATCTGGTGCAACCTCAATTTTCCACTCCTTGGTCAAAATCGACTTCATATTCGGTCTTCTCGTCCCCAAAAACATGGAATACTATACCTCAAAAGCTCAGTTTACTAACATGTTACTAAAACGCAAAAAGTACCTATTTTTATACACATTTTCACTCATATCTCCCCTGGATATATTCCGATCGGGCTGAAAAGTTTCGAGACACAACTAGGGCCCAAATGGAGCATGTGTGCGAAAGAACGATTTTTTTAGACCGAAAATGAAGCCTGTAGACGTGATACGGCGTACGGCGGACGGCGTACGGCGGACGGCGGACGGACATTGCATTTTTGGAATCTACACACCTTGAAACGGAAAAGAAAAAATTTTAAGGGGGTGTTATAAAAATTTTTTGCTGAGCGAATACATAGGTGTATTATTCACAGAATAATAAACCAAAAGAATACTTCATGGGTTTCCCATTGATTAGGCACATTGAAGTCTTATACTGAAATCCTATAAAAAGAATATTTCATGGGTACACTTCATTGATTAGGTACACTGAAATTAAGTAGGTAGCAACCTTTGCAACATGCCAAACCCACGTACGAATAGGTACATTGATCACTACAGGAGCTGAATTTGTCTACGTTCGATGGAAAAAGTGCATAAAATAGAGATCAAATACGTACTGGAATGCTGAGGCATTTTATTGTTGTTCTCGGGACAGCACATACCTAACTATGAAAATACAGAAATACGACGGAGCTCGCGAAAATACAGAACCGAGCGCGAATGATGCTGATTCCACTCGGTCAAGAACAAATTAATAAGCCGAATCTGGTTAAGTCAGCAGAAGCCGCCGCGGAACCAAAAAGAAAATTCATTGGTACATTCGTACGAATAAAAATGTATTACAAATAATACAGAGGACTGGAGGAGCACAATAAATTAATATTATAATTTGGCCGCGTTTGGTGAGGAATGTGACGATAACCATAACATTACCATGGAAACGCCGTCCAACTCGCATTGTTGCACCTTACTTTTACGGGAGTTTCACGTTGTAGTGGTGGCGTTGTTTTCTCTCGTTAAAACTCTGACTAGCTAACTAGCTGTTATTCAGTATCCATGCAGTCATTGATGAACGCATCCTCTGCTCTGATTAGCTAAAATCTCTGATTAACGTTAATCAGTGACTAGCTAATCAGAGTTTTAACTAGAGAATTGCATTTCTTCAGAAAAACGTGTTTTTCTCGAAACTACTTTTTTTAAATATTTATGTTCCTTTTCTGTGATACCTATTCGACCGATTTTGGTTTATTATTTTCAATAATGAACCATTGGAATCGAGCATGAAAAAAAAAATTCTTACCCCCCCTCAAAATTTGATGGTTTACGTTTCAAGGTATGTAGAATCCAAAACTGCAATAAAAATATTTCTGTCTGTCCGCCGTACGCCGTAAGCCGTACGCCGTACACCGTACGCCGTACGGGCCACTTTTCTTAGTTACCATGAAAGAAAATTGATGAAATTCGGGTTATAGGTTCCGTTTGCTGTCTAGTTGGTCCTCGAAGCTCGACGTTACTGTGAGTCATCTCTAAGGGGTTCAAAATAGGGGTTTAAATTTTCAAAACGCCTATACCATTTTTTTACGTAAATATTTTTACGGTTTTAAATAGTCCTTGAACTTGCGAGTTTTTTAAGACCATCCGGAGCGTCGTACGTCCAGCCGTTCGTTCACAGCAAGGCCCCGAAGTTTGCACCGACAGGCATTTTCGACTCCAGTGTGAATGAAATTGTATACAATTCAAACCAAATCTCGTAACCAGAGACGCGCCCACAATAGGAAATTTGGCGGAGATGAAATCATTGCTAGGGATCACCTGATTATATTGGCGGAGTATGAAGTCGAGTTGGTTGTTCTGTGATATTATTTCATTTGAAAAATGATGGCTCTTTTGGAGTTTGTTGGTAGGTAGTGAAACTTGAACAAACGTTGAAGTATTATTGATGGGTAAATTATTACTACGGTAAATCATTACTCAACGGTAAATTACTACACAACGGTTCATTATACCATCTACGTAGAAGGGGCTGGAGTTTGTTGGTAGGTACTTTCGCAACTTTTTTCACTCCTCATCAACAATTTCTTTTCAGAACTTCATTATGTGTGTTTCTTTTTGTTAGGTACTGTTTGTCATCGGCAGAATTATTTTAGCAACATTTAACTCGTGATTTAGGTAGGTACCTAGTAACGAGTACGGGGTTAGGTACTAACCTACGGAGGGTCTGCGATCTACATAATATGTATAGAATAGTACATATCATATTATATAGACGGGTTATCTATACATAGAGCTGTGATCTGTAACGGAAGGGTATTCTATACAAAATAATAAACCGTTGTGCAGGGATTTGCAGCGTTTTTTCGTTTGTTTCGTACGTTGCTAATACATCGCTGGACATGGGATGTTTGCATAATTTTGATTTGAAGAGTTTGTGGTTGGAAAAATGTCGGCTACCAAAAACCTGAATTTTTATTTCTTGAAAAAAAAAAAAAAAAAAAGATAACATTGTTGAAAACTGAAAAGCCCATTTCTGTTGATAGACCTAGGTAAGACAAATACAACGAAAAGACTCATTGAAATCGGACGTAGTTTCGTAGAAAAAGGAACATAAACGCAAAATGATGCCTAAGTTTAGGTACTCATACCTACATACCTATTTGACCTATTTTGATTTTTCTTGTTTTGTTTTGTTCATCAACATCTAAACTATCGATATTGTAACTAATTTTAAATTTCTACCGCGTTTTAGGCAAGGCAGAGGCGTTTGAAAAAAACACTGTTTTTTCGGACTGACTCCCCTTAATTAGTTGATCAAGCTCGATTAAAACGGTGCAAGGCGTGTCGCAATGAATCTTTTTGCGTATGATGGGATCAGCCTTTCCGAAATGAAATCGGGAGGGAAAAAACTGGTGAGAAAATACTGATGGGTGCGAAGCGACGGGGAGGTAGGCGAGAGTAACGTTTCCCCTTCGCAGCGGGACCTGCAGTAGATTATGTATTCCTTTGGTGAATAATAGAATACTCCTAGGGGAAGGCGGAAAGCTCTGGCACATCAAACTGTATAACATCTTCGTCTCTGCCCGTCTATTTGCATGAGCAGCTTGAGTATTAGCAGGGAGGCGACAGTCGAGGAAGAGGGATGAATTATAAATTAAAGACAGGCGTGGCAAACTCGAAACTCACGTTGCGGAGAGAAGGCAGGGAATACGGACAATGGTAAGGATATTGGGGTTCAAACCGGCAGACTTCCGAGTGGCGAGTCGTGATTCAAGAGGCAGTACCAAACAGGAATAACGAGCAGGATTAAAAATAAATAACAAGCTGGAATGGAAATTATTGCGGGCTGCGCAAGCGCCGGGAAAACTCATCAACGGGATTCCAACCGTCTACTACTATGCGCAAGAGAAGCGATGTGATTGCTACAATGCTCATAACTCGTTCAAGTTTGGTTTATTATTTTCAATAATGAACCTTAGGAATCGAGCATGATAATTTTTTTTTAACCTCCTCTGAAAATTTGATGGTTTCCATTTCAAGGTATGTAGAATCCGAAAATGCAATAAAAAAATCTCTGCCCGTCCACTGCCGTACTTCGCAATTTTCTTAGTTACTAGTGAAAAATAGGGGTTGAACTCTCCAGGACGCCGTTATCTCGCATTTTTTACGGTTTTAAATACTTCTCGAACTTGGGAGCTTTTTAATACCACCCGGAGCATTGCACGTCCAGCCGTTCGTTCACAGTAAGGCCCAGAAGTTTGCACCGACAGGCTTTTTCAACAGGAAGGTGAAGCTCTTTCCACTAAAATAGATAGTAGAAAGAGATTATCTATTTTGAAAATCTCCCGCGAGAGATAGTCTCCCCTGGGAGACAGTCTCTTCCAATGTCTCCCAGGTTCGTCTATTTTACTGAATAGCTCCAGAGACCTTGAGAAAGACATCATATGGATCCTAATACACGAAAATGCCATAGTATCCCCGAAGTGCGAGATGTTTGTGCCCCCCCCCCCCCCCCACCCACCAGGGGTTCAATTCCTTAATAATGTAATTGTATTCCTTAATAACATTTCTTAGTAATACCTATTCGATGGGTACCTTCCTACCTCAATCCATACTTGTACGTTTTTACTCACGAATCGGATAAAAGTTTAAATGAAATTGAAAAAAGTCTCAATTATAAACAGAAAAACGCTGCAAAGTCCTTGTCACATGGGTTTATTATTCTATTGGAGTTCTAGAGATTCTTGTTGGCAGTTAAATTTATTGTTTCTTTCATGTGGAATGATTGAATTAGCTATTCCTGATGATTTCCACCAATTTTGGCCCCCAAAACATGAAATAGGTACCTACACTTTTTTTCCCCCCCAGATCATATTTGATCATTGGTAGTGCGATTTAATGGTCTTGATTCAGCTGTTTACACTTTTTCTAATGTTAGTATACACATTGATGGTGATTTCAGACAGTTTTCCAGGTTTTTGACTAAAAAAAAACAATTTTGGGAGCTGAGCCAATGGTAAAACCTCAATTTCCGCGTCTTTGGTCAAAATCGACTTCATATTCGGTCTTCTCGTCCCCAAAAACATGAAAAACGATACCTCAAAAGCTCATTTTACTAACATGTTGCTAAAACGCAAAAAGTACCTATTTTTACACACATTTTCACTCATAACACCCCTGGGTATATTCCGATCGGGCTGAAAAGTTTCGGGACACAACTAGGGTCCAAATGGAGCATGTGTGCGAAAGAACGAATTTTTTAGACCAAAAATGAAGCCTGTACACGTGATACGGCGGACGGCGGACGGCGGACGGCGTACGGCGGACGGCGTACGGCGGACGGACATTGCATTTTTTGAATCTACGCACCTTGAAACGGAAAAGAAAAAATTTTGAGGGGGTGTTATAAAAATTTTTTGCTGAGCGAATACATAGGTGTATTATTCACGGAATAATAAACCAATAGTCGAATTAGAGGACTTAATGCTTGTATTATATCTGCACCTAATGAACGGCCACTCTTAGGTAGGTAGGTACCTACCTCAACCCGTACTTGGACGTTTTTACTCATGAATCAATAATTATGTATATATTTTTAATTAAAACTGAAATGAAAAATTTAATCTTTATGAAATGAAAAACTTTATGATGAAAAACTTTATGAAATCAAAAAAATACACGATCAAAATTACCGATGTGGTTGCGGATGAACGAGGATATTACACGATCGCTGTGAAACAAACGAGAAATAGACTCTATCTTTCGAGGAAAGACACCTAATTAGCTGTCTCTCTGAAAGAGATCGAGAATGCCAAGATGGCCGCCAACTCTCTCTTTTAGAAGTTACTGCATATAACCCTGTCATGGATACTATAAAAATCTATTTTGCCAAAAGAGAGAGTCGGACCTGAAAGAGATGTCTCTATGGCTTAGTGAATAGGCCCCCTGATTATATTCACGGAGTATGAAGTCGAGTTGGTTGTTCTGCGATATTATTTCATTTCACTCATAACACCCCTGGGAATATTCCGATCGGGCTGAAAAGTTTCGCGACACAAAATGAAGCCTGTACACGTGATACGGCGTACGGCGGACGGACATTTTTGGACATTTCGGACGGGTTTTTGACTCATAAAAAATCAATTTTGCGAGCTGAACATCTGATACAACCTCAATTTTCCACTCTTCGGTCAAAATCGACTTCATATTCGGTCTTCTCGTCCCTAAAAACATGAAAAACGATACCTCAAAAGCTCATTTTACTAACATGTTACTAAAACACAAAAAGTACCTATTTTTATACACATTTTCACTCATAACTCCCCTGGGTATATTCCGATCGGGCTGAAAAGTTTCGGGACACAACTAGGGCCCAAATGGAGCATGTGTGCGAAAGAACGATTTTTTTGACCGAAAATGAAGCCTGTACACGTGATACGGCGGACGGACATTGCATTTTTGGAATCTACGCACCTTGAAACGGAAAAGAAAAAGTTTTGAGGGGGTGATATAAAATTTTTTTGCTGAGCGAATACATAGTTGTATTATTCACGGAATAATAAACCAAAACCCTTCTGTCGAAAGTCGAGCTACGGCGTTCTGAAAATGTCAAACCCTTTTGTTTTATTATTCGGTGAGTAATAACCTATTTATTCGCTCAGCAAAAATTTTTTTTGATACCCCCTCATAATTGTTTCTTTTCCGTTTCAAGGTGCGTAGATTCCAAAAACGCTGCAGAGTCCTTGTCACATGGGTTTATTATTCTATTGGACACACCTACAGAAATTTTGGCTGTTCATTTATTGTTTCTTTCGTGCGTAGTAATCGAAATACCTATTTCTGATGGTTTCCATTAATTTTGGCCCTTAAAACACAAATTAGGTACGCTCTTTTTTTCTTTTTTTTTTAAACTATCTTTGATCATTGGTAGTGCTAATCGTCTTGATCCACTTGTTGAAACTTTTTCCAGTGTTATTATACAAACTGATGGTGACTTCAGACGATTTTTTTGACTCATAAAAAATCAATTTTGGGGGCTGAATATCTGGTACAACCTCAATTTTCCACTCTTTGGTCAAAATCGACTTCATATTCGGTCTTCTCGTCCAGAAAAACATGGAAACCGATACCTCAAAAGCTCATGTTACCAATATGTTGCTAAATCGCAAAAAGTACCTATTTTTACACACATTTTCACTCATAACACCCCTGGGTGTATTCCGATCGGGCTGAAAAGTTTCGGTACACAACTAGGGCCCAAATGGAGCATGTGTACGAAAGAACGAATTTTTTAGACCGAAAATGAAGCCTGAACACGTGATACGGCGGACGGACATTGCATTTTTGGAATCTACGCACCTTGAAACGTAAAAGAAAAAAGTTTGAGGGGGTGTTATAAAAATTTTTTGCTGAGCGAATACATAGGTGTATTATTCACAGAATATTAAACCAAAAAACGCTGCAAATCCCTGCACAACGGTTTATTATTTTGTATAGAATACCCTTCTGTTACAGATCACAGCTCTATGTATAGATAACCCGTCTATATAATATAATATGTACTATTCTATGCATAATTATGTAGATCGCAGACCCTCCGTAGGTTAGTACCTAACCCCGTACTCGTTACTAGGTACCTACCTAAATCACGAGTTAAATGTTGCTAAAATAATTCTGCCGATGACAAACAGTACCTAACAAAAAGAAACACACATAATGAAGTTCTGAAAAGAAATTGTTGATGAGGAGTGAAAAAAGTTGCAAAAGTACCTACCAACAAACTCCAGCCCCTTCTACGTATGTACATATGGTATAATGAACCGTTGTGTAATAATTTACCGTTGAGTAATGATTTACCGTAGTAATAATTTACCCATCAATAATAATTCAACGTTTGTTCAAGTTTCACTACCTACCAACAAACTCCAACAGAGCCATCATTTTTCAGATGAAATAATATCACAGAACAACCAACTCGACTTCATACTCCGCCAATATAATCAGGTGATCCCTACCAATGATTGGCCGTATTCACAAATTCCTATTGTGGGCGCGTCTCTGGTTACGAGATTTGGTTTGAATTGTATACAACTTCATTCACACTGGAGTCGAAAATGCCTGTCGGTGCAAACTTCGGGGCCTTACTGTGAACGAACGGCTGGACGTACGATGCTCCGAATGGTCTTAAAAAACTCGCAAGTTCAAGAACTATTTAAAACCGTAAAAATATTTACGTAAAAAAATGGTATAGGCGTTTTGAAAATTTCAACCCCTATTTTGAACCCCTTAGAGATGACTCACAGTAACGTCGAGCTTCGAGGACCAACTAGACGCCGAACGGAACCTATAACCCGAATTTCATCAATTTTTTTTCATGGTAACTAAGAAAAGTGGCCCGTACGGCGTACGGCGTACGGCGTACGGTGTACGGCGTACGGCGTACGGCGGACAGACAGAAATATTTTTATTGCAGTTTTGGATTCTACATACCTTGAAACGTAAACCATCAAATTTTGAGGGGGGGTAAGAATTTTTTTTTTCATGCTCGATTCCAATGGTTCATTATTGAAAATAATAAACCAAAAGGTACTTTTGTGTTTTAGTAACATGTTAGTAAAATGAGCTTTTGAGATATCGTTTTCCATGTTTTTGTGGACGAGAAGACCGAATATGAAGTCCATTTTGACCAAGGAGTGGAAAATTGAGGTTGTACCAGATGTTCAGCTCCCAAATTTGATTTTTTATGAGTCAAAAACCTGCGAAATCGTCTGAAATCACCATCAATTTGTAGAATAGCACTAGGAAAAGTTTCAAACACGTGGATCAAGACGATTAAATGGCACTACCAATGATCGAGGATAATTTTAAAAAAACACTGGAGTCGAAAATGCCTGTCGGTGCAAACTTCGGGGCCTTACTGTGAACGAACGGCTGGACGTACGGTGCTCCGGGTGGTCTTAAAAAACTCTTAAGTTCAAGAACTATTTAAAACCGTAAAAAGGTTCACGTAAAAAAAAGGTATAGGCGTTTTGAAAATTTCAACCCCTACATATTTTGAACCCCTTAGAGAATGAATGAATGAATGAATAATTGTTTTATTCCGATAGACAGTAGTATTTACATCAATGTCAGTATAATTTCATTATTCAAAGTACCTATAATACTAATACTAACAATACTAAAGAATAATAAATGGAATGTACCCCTAGCCATAGGGAAAACCCTGTGCGGTTAGGGGGAGTTGACGTCGAAAGTTGATTACGAATCTATGTGGTTGGAGTAAAAGAGAGAGAGAAAGATGGAGAGAGAGAGAAAAAATATTAAATTTAAAATTGAAGGACAGATAATGCATTTTTACAAGAAACACAAACGGTGGGTACAGCTTCCGTACAAGTACGCAACCACGAGGGACATTTTATGTCTTAGCGCCCCCTCCCGCTACCACACCAAGTACTTCGTACTTAATTGTTTTGGTCACCTAGTCCGAACAGCCTTCAGTCCCAATTAGTTCGGATTAGCCTTACTCCACTGTATTATGTACGTAAACATTCATTTAAACAATCACGCTCATACCGCAGCTTGTTGGCCACGCAGTCCGCAGTGGTTAACGTAGTATGGTTAGGTAAATCGAGAGCTATCCAACGAGTGGTGAAAGATTTTTGTACGATGATAACTGGCGAAGATAAAGTTCCGTAGCAACGAATCGGTTGTAAGCGAAAATCATCAGAAATATTTTCGTGACGTTGTTTCCGTTGCATGTCTCCGTTGCATGTCCCGCGTTTCATTTTCGAGTTTATGTAGCAAAGTAAAGACATAAAATGTCAAAAATGAGCTACGTAATTCAAGTTTTAGGGGCCAAACTTGGTGGAAACCACCGGAAACTATTGCTTGTATTGCTTGTATTGTATTGCTATTTCAATTTTTTTACATGAAAGTAACAATATATGAACAGCCAGCATTTCTGTAGGTATGTCCAATAGAATAATAGGTAAACCCATGTGACAAGGTTTGCAGCGTTTTTCACACAATGAGTTATTTTCGTGGGTTACAAATTCTCCTTTTTTGGCCAAATTCTGTTCATAATGGAAATTAACACTTACTGTCCAGACAATGAAGTTTTTATGTCGGAAAGTAGGCAGAAAACGAGTGTGAAATTTGAATTTCAGAGTTCTCACTAGAAACGACGTAGTTCTACTCAAACCCCGCTTACAGCGCTGTAAGAGCTTACAGAATGCACAGTAATGTACAGAACCGCAATGGATGGAACATCAATATGATTAATAAATTTAAAAAACGCTGCAAAGTCCTTGTCACATGGGTTTATTATTCTATTGGACTTACCTACAGAGAGGTTGGCTGTTCATTAATTGTTTCTTTCATGCGTAATAATCGAAATAGCTACTTCTGATGGTTTCCATTAATTTTGGCCCCCAAAACACAAATTAGGTACGCTCTTTTTTTTCTTTTTTTTTTAACTATCTTTGATCATTGGTAGTGCCATTTAATCGTCCTGAACCACGTCTTGACACTTTTTCCAGTGTTATTATACAAAATGATGGTAATTTCAGACGATTTCCCAGGTTTTTCACTCATAAAAAATCAATTCTGGGAGCTGAACACTTGGTAGAACTCAATTTTCCACTCTTTGGTCAAAATCGACTTCATATTCGGTCTTCTCGTCCCCAAAAACATAGAAAACGATATCTCAGAAGCTCATGTTACCAATATGTTGCTAAAACGTAAATAGTACCTATTTTTACACACATTTTCACTCATAACACCCCTGGGTATATTCCGATCGGGCTGAAAAGTTTCGGGACACAACTAGGGCCCAAATGGAGCATGTGTGCGAAAGAACGATTTTTTTAGACCGAAAATGAAGCCTGAACACGTGATACGGCGGACGGACATTGCATTTTTGGAATCTATGCACCTTGAAACGTAAAAGAAAAAAGTTTGAGGGGGTGTTATAAAAATTTTTTGCTGAGCGAATACATAGGTGTATTATTCACAGAATAATAAACCAAAACACGTCCCCAAAATCAAACTGAGGGAAAAGCCACGGCTAAGGTTCTTGAAGGTCCGAGGTTTCCCTCTGCCTCCTTGGGCCAACAGCCAGTCAGATGTCAAATCTCCTAAAAAAAACACTCCCTGTAAAAAAAGATGCCAAGCTACAAAAGGTGTGATATCCAGGTTGTGCCAAGCACTGTGCCTAATAATCTTCCTTCCACATCCGACAGTTCATTTTCGACGTTAATTTTGAGGTATAGACTAGACTTAGCTAACAGGGTGAGGAGTGAGTTAATCTTTAGGAAGTGTGCTGCTTGGCCGGTCTAGTTACTGATCTATTCAGTTCCTACACGAAGGATTCGAAGCCATAAAAATTAATGATTCACATGTCGTAGACAGACAAGCAGCACACTTCCTAAAGATTAACTCACTCCTCACCTCAAAATTAACGTCGAAAATGAACTGTCGGATGTGGACGGAAGATTGGTAGGCACGTAGAATTTGAATCATTAATTTTGATGGCTTCGAATCCTTCGTGTAGGAACTGAATAGATCAGTAACTAGACCGGCCAAGCAGCACACTTCCTAAAGATTAACTCACTCCTCACCCTGTTAGCTAAGTCTAGTCTATACCTCAAAATTAACGTCGAAAATGAACTGTCGGATGTGGACGGAAGATTATTAGGCACAGTGCTTGGCACAACCTGGGTATCACACCTTTTGTAGCTTGGCACCTTTTTTTACAGGGAGTGTTTTTTTTAGGAGAAATCACAAATTTTGAAAGGTCGCAAGTAAGTTTGGAGGGGGGGGGGGGTGAGGTATTGTTTTTCAAGACGAGGAGACTGATTTCCGATACCTAAGTTTGTTGTTGAACTTTGTGAAAACTTGTAATTTTTTGTGCTTCCAGTTGGATGTTGTTCATATAGTTGTGTGGGTACCTACTTACACAAAATAGTAAATTAAGTGAAAAGGAAGAGAGGGGTGGGGGGGGAGACGTCATTTTCGAAACCGTTTTTGGAAACGAGTTTTGGAAACCATGGTTGAAGATATTAAAACCGAATCAAGCTAGGAGGTAATAAATACCTAATCTAAATGGATAAACAGAAGGAACTCACGCTATAACGGTGTTAGTTGAGGTTGACAGCTGACCAGTTGTTCACTGCTGCGCAGACCACTTATAAATGGATCGACATCCGAGAACCGGGAATGAGAAACGGAAATGGTCCACCCGAAGCTGAAATCAATGTGGCGCAACAATATCCGAAGCCTGAATGAATGTGGTGCAACGACGATATTCTCACACAAGCAATGCTAAAAATGCTTGACACTTCACATTGGAAAGGGTAGACCTCCCGTTATTCGCCATGTCACTTCGGCGTTACAGTTTTGGTTTATTATTCTGTGAATAATACACCTATGTATTCGCTCAGCAAAAAATTTTTATAACACCCCCTCAAACTTTTTTCTTTTCCGTTTCAAGGTGCGTAGATTCCAAAAATGCAATGTCCGTCCGCCGTCCGCCGTACGCCGTCCGCCGTCCGCCGTATCACGTGTACAGGCTACATTTTCGGTCTAAAAAAGTCGTTCTTTCGCACACATGTTCCATTTGGGCCCTAGTTGTGTCCCGAAACTTTTCAGCCCGATCGGAATATACCCAGGGGTGTTATGAGTGAAAATGTGTATAAAAATAGGTACTTTTTGCGTTTTAACAACATGTTAGTAACATGAGCTTTTGAGGTATCTTTTTCCATGTTTTTGAGGACGAGAAGACCGAATATGAAGTCGATTTTGACCAAAGACGCGGAAATTGAGGTTTTACCAAAGGTTCAGCTCCCAAAATTGGTTTTTTATGAGTCAAAAACCTGGAAAACTGTCTGAAATCACCATCAATGTGTACAATAACATTGGAAAAAGTGTAAACAGGTGAATCAAGACCATTAAATGCCACTACCAATGATCAAAGATGATCTTAAAAAAAAGAAAAAAAAGCGTACCTATTTCATGTTTTGGGGGCCAAAATTGGTGGAAATCATCAGAAATAGCTATTTCAATCATTCCACATGAAAGAAACAATACATTTAACAGCCAACAAAAATCTCTAGAACTCCAATAGAATAATAAACCCATGTGACAAGGACTTTGCAGCGTTTTTAATTTTCGTTTTGATGGAAACACCCAAAATCACTTCACGCATTAACATGATTTGGATCGGTACTAAATTTCATAAAGATCGGTCTAGGGAAGAGGGTATATAAGTGGCGTGACAAAGAATGGGTGGAACAAACAAGCCCCCATCCCCCGGAACCCCCCCTTTGCTTGTGCGAAAACGGTTACAACTCCCAAAAGGTACTTCACCACGCCAAACCTGATCTACATACCAAATTTCATAAACATCGGTCGAGGTAAAAGGGTTGAAGTGGCGTGACAAAGAATGGGTGGAAAAAAAAAAAAAAAAAAGGGAAGAAAGTCACCAAACACGTATTTTGAGCCCTATTTTTCGCAGGTTTTCGAAACACCTACCGCTTCGAATTTGGTGTCAGGCGACTCAGGGTGTTTGCCCCACAAAATATATACGCGCGAATAAAATATAGAAATAACGGGGAAGGCCCGGGAGGGGGCCAAAGTTGGCCCGATTCTTCGCTCAGTTATATTAGGTTCTGGGGCAGCCGGGCGCGGGTTCATGCTTGGCATCGCTCGGCTGCCGCCTCGCTTGATAGACCTGATACGTCATTTTGGTTTATTATTCTGTGAATAATACACCTATGTATTCGCTCAGCAAAAAATTTTTATAACACCCCCTCAAAATTTTTTCTTTTCAGTTTCAAGGTGCGTAGATTCCAAAAATGCAATGTTCGTCCGCCGTACGCCGTATCACGTGTACCGGCTTCATTTTCGGTCTAAAAAATTCGTTCTTTCGCACACATGCTCCATTTGGGCCCTAGTTGTGTCCCGAAACTTTTCAGCCCAATCGGAATATACCCAGAGGTGTTATGAGTGAAAATGTGTGTAAAAATAGGTACTTTTTGCGTTTTAGCAACATGTTAGTAACATGAGCTTTTGAGGTATCTTTTTACATGTTTTTGGGGACGAGAAGACCGAATATGAAGTCGATTTTGACCATGGAGTGGAAAATTAGGTTCTACCAAAGGTTCAGCTGCCAAAATTGATTTTTTATGAGGCAAAACCTGGAAAATCGTCTGAAATCACCATCTATTTGCAGCCATTAAATTTTGGGCGTGGGGAGGGGGGGGGTTAAATTTTTTTTCATGCTCGATTCCAAAGGTTCATTACTGAAAATAAGCCAAAATATTACCTCTGATTTCCGAAGTACTCAACATAAATTATCCCATTCGACTTTCTTAGAAAGGTCGATATGAACGGTAATACATTACCATTCACGTCTTTAACTGAACGGTACTCACCGACCAACTGGGTATTCCTAATTACAGTAGTATTTA
Source organism: Leptopterna dolabrata (assembly GCA_954871275.1). Taxonomy (NCBI): domain Eukaryota; kingdom Metazoa; phylum Arthropoda; class Insecta; order Hemiptera; family Miridae; genus Leptopterna; species Leptopterna dolabrata. The sequence goes on from OX940987.1 coordinate 35,512,257, forward strand.
CAAAGGTTTCGATAATATTGTGTCATCACCCATCATTGCATAGTACGTACGGTGCTTTAGAATAGACGTATATTCGCAAAGTTTAACGACTCTTTGAAGAGAAGTCAAAGTATCGAATAAATAAGTTCAATAGTACGAGAATTTTTACTTATTTCGATAAACAATTAAAAAATCACCAAACGGAAACGCATTAACTCACAAAGTTGTCTAGACAAATGAAGTACGGCAATGTTCAGACATCAAATTTGCATACATTTTCGTATCATCGGAGCACGACTTCTTTGAAAACTTTATTCCCCAGAGAATTTCCAACTGATGAAACATTGCTTCCAACTCAGCCAAAGGAATGAGGGGGAATAGTGGTAAACACAAAAAAGTATCGTCATACTTCCTATAATACACAGAAAAAGAAGAATGGGAGGGGGGGGGGGGGTTCGCGCGAACCAAAACCCCGAAAAATAAATTACAATTAACACGAAATATATCACAATGGCCAATAATTTTAGTGGTAACCTCTCAAGAAGGGTCTTTGCCAAGTCCCCGTTCCAGTTCCCTCTCACACAGTTGAAAAAACATTGTTTCTTTCCTACATTATTTCATCCTGTTCTCTTGAACTCATATTTATTTCTTCAACGCCACACTTCCATTTCGGAGGATTTTCGTTGGAGGTGGAAATGGATAACAAACCTATTGTTTTAGTTTATTATTTTCAATAATGAACTTTTGGAATAGAGAACGAAAAAAATTCATTTGAAGAAGGATGATTATTTAGGATTTTGTTGATTAGGCGCTTTTAAACTATTTGTCGATAAGTACAAGGTTGTTGCTGTGATGGATTGGCCGCAAGTGATCTTCGCAGAAGACGAATCAATAATACTACCTACAGCAAAATGATAAAAAAAATTATTAAAGATTTTTTCTTTAAAAAAAAAATGAAATGGCCTATCCATGTTTTGATGATAATTATGCAACTTTAAAGAAAATAGCGGGTTACATTTCAAGTGTCGTTGATCAAAACGAGCTACAACTCGGTGAAAATGGCTAAGATCCCCAAAGAAGATAAACATCCACCAAAAATGGTACGTACAGTATTGTGACGACAGACCAAAAGAACAATATTATTTCAAATATCCAACAAAGGTAACTGATTAAAAGATGGTCAAATTTGGGTTTCTTCAGTCGATTAGAGCTTTATACTTGGTACAAACTGACAAAAATCAGCTCATCGGCTCAAAATTCGCTCATATTATCATGCTGAACGCCTCGAATCAGCCAGGTCCCAATTTCGAAAACTTTTAAATTACCTAGATAAGCTGTGTTTCAAACCATATTGTTGAATTCGTCAATTCGTCAATTAGTTGAATTGACCGTTTGTTTGAATTTGGCGCCAGATATTATGTTTTGCTGGTTTGCCTAACTTGCTCCTTCATGTTGGCACCTTTGGTTTTGTTATGGAACCGATCCATGATAGTTCTCACAGATTAGATAAGTTCCATGCGAGTATTCCCGATACTGACATCGTGCTATTTTTTCTACTTATTAAAATCTTCTTTTAAAACACTCAGAGGCTGTTTTCATCTCTTCCTCGAACACATATTCACTCGCAAAAATGGTCTCTTCGGGTGACCTTTCAAGGTGTTTCCACCATCAGGTGGAGCGTCATAAACGAATTACCCTCCAGTTGGCAACGCCGCAGTCGAGCGAAAATCAGAACGACGTCATTTGAACCAAGAAGAAATGCACCGTTTAAATGGACCGAAACAATTTATTGAACGAACGGCGCACGCCGAATCGATCCCTGGGGTAAGTGAATTCTATTCAATAAAAGCGCAGTAGTCAGACGAGCCACGGAAGGCAAAAATAAAATGAAATAAAAGGAAGAAATAAGATCGAGAAGTAACTTTCCATTCTTCCATCCTCCTAAACTCTTTTCGTTCGGCTGGAAATGCATTTAATAGGGTAACGCCTGTCGAGCCGAAGCAATGTAATAAAGATAAATTCGCTCTTTCGCCTTTCTCTTTCTCAAGGACGTCGAAAGAGGAAAAAAACTCCAAGTAAAAGCGGCTCAATGAAGAAAGAGGGTCGAGGGAAAAGAATGCAAATTTCTTGATAAAGAAGGAAAGAAAGTGGGAGAAGAGGGACGAAAAGGGACTTGGCTACTTTAAATAAATTAGTTTTCCTTTAACAGCACTCAAGACGGGAAGACCCGAAAGCCTAACGATTAGGTACAACGCGGTGGGAGGGTGTACTTTAACGGTTCTTGCATCGACGCAGTGACAACAGTTCTTCCTACATACGACTTTGTCGCAGAAAGATACGGAGCTCTCGTTGAATAATGTGAGGGTACGGAAGCCAAGAGTGTAGCAGATTTTGGAATCGCTGGAGTCCTACTGGTTGCGGCTGGTGCTTGACAGGATTGGACACTCTTCGGTACTCAGGACTCTTCTTTCCAGCCATACAGGGTGCCCCAGTTCCTTCTGGGGAAACTCAGGGAATCGATTCTACTCTTCATTTGGAACAACAAATAATTATCAGTAGAAATGTTTCGAAAAGTTCTTCGTTTCAAAGATATCCGACAATTTGTGTTTTTCCAACTTTTCATTACCTTACCACCTAAAAACGCTAATAAATTTGGAAATATTGAGACTACAACAAATCCAATTACACCGTTTGAAAGAATGTTAAATTCAGAGTTACTTAAAATTTTGTACGTTCTACTGAGGTTACAAAAAAATACCTACAACTTGTAAAACTTCACAGAAACTTCTTCATCTGAACGAGCCATTGCTGCCACCGAGCCAGATAATGAAAAATTATTATGGAAGCCGCATGGGAATGGAAATGGAAGCAATAGGGCTGCGGATGTATGCCCTATATTCGTCTACTGGCAAAGAACAAAACCGGTTTTGAAACAAATTTCAAAATCAACGAATCATTCCAGTAGTCACTAGGGGATCAGCTGTGGGTCAAATTCGATTTCTAATAACGATGAAACATCAGTGCTGTGGCCAGGAGTTCAGGTGCTTGTCAGGTGGGCAGCTATTCGCTCGTGGAGAAATTTTTATGATGTCCGGAAGTCTGAACGAGTGGAAATTTCCATATTCGTTTTGATTTGGTCAAATTTGATTTATCAGGAAGGATCACTAAAATCACCAAAATTCGCCATGAGATACCCAAACAAATATAAATGAGACTTGACTCAAAACAGAAGGACTCAAGGATATACTTTGGCACTATACGGCAACGGCAAAAAACGCGTTGGAATTAAATTTTCTGGATTTCGGGATTGATAGCGGGTGCCTGGTTGCTTATGGTTCTTATGGTTATGGCTATCACTGGAGTCACTGTCAGTAAAAATACGTGTTTTATGGCGTCACTGATTCCAGGTTCACACGTGAGGTTCACAGTGGTTATTCTTACACAAAACGAAAACCCCTATCGCTTTAAGCTAAGGGGACATTAACGTTCCCCACGTGCGACCACACGCGTTTATCTCCCTCCGGATCAGCAATTATCAATTTCCAATTATATAAGGACAATGAATGACTTTGCCGAAGAAGGAAAAGCGCGTTACGGGAAAGCGAGATTAGGAAGGAGAAATCACCAGAGATTTGACCTCGCAAACGGTGGAAAACACGGGGAATGAAATTTACGAGGTGTTGATGATTATTGCCCCCCCCCCCCTTCACTTACACCACCGCCCCTACCCGAAACCGTTTTCCCTTATACGGAAAATCCTATGAAACTGCCCAGATGAATTGTTAGGGGAAGGGAAAAAGTGACCCAATGAGGGTGCAAATCACTCGATATTGTCTCAGCACCTGTGGGACATTATGGGCCTTCCGCCATCCCCCCTCGGCGAAGCTACTGTCCAAGGAAATTTGGTCGGTTTTTTTTTTCTTTTCTGATGGTTGTGTTTTCCACAGAACGTTATACGAGGTTGATGAACGTGGAATTTTCCCCTTCATCCGAAGGGGTGCAGTTTACGGGTGCTCGGTCGGTTGCTGAAGTAGGAGTACAGAGGCGAGATGCAGAGTCCAGGATGCTGAGGGTTGTGTTTTCCACAGAACGTTATACGAGGTTGATGAACGTGGAATTTTCCCCTTCATCCGAAGGGGTGAAGTTTACGGGTGCTCGGTCGGTTGCTGAAGTAGGAGTACAGAGGCGGGATGCAGAGTCCAGGATGCTGAGGGTTGTGTTTTCCACAGAATGTTATACGAGGTTGATGGACGTGGAGTTTTCCCCTTCATCCGAAGGGGTGAAGTTTACGGGTGCTCGGTCGGTTGCTGAAGTAGGAGTACAGAGGCGGGATGCAGAGTCCAGGATGCTGAGGGTTGTGTTTTCCACAGAACGTTATACGAGGTTGATGGACGTGGAGTTTTCCCCTTCATCCGAAGGGGTGAAGTTTACGGGTGCTCGGTCGGTTGCTGAAGTAGGAGTACAGAGGCGAGATGCAGAGTCCAGGATGCTGAGGGTTGTGTTTTCCACAGAACGTTATACGAGGTTGATGGACGTGGAGTTTTCCCCTTCATCCGAAGGGGTGCAGTTTACGGGTGCTCGGTCTGTTGCTGAAGTAGGAGTACAAAGGCGGAATGCAGAGTCCAGGATGCTGAGGGTTGTGTTTTCCACAGAACGTTATACGAGGTTGATGGACGTAGAGTTTCCCCTTCATCCGAAGGGGTGCAGTTTACGGGTGCTCGGTCGGTTGCTGAAGTAGGAGTACAAAGGCGGGATGCAGAGTCCAGGATGCTGAGGGTTGTGTTTTCCACAGAACGTTATACGAGGTTGATGAACGTGGAATTTTCCCCTTCATCCGAAGGGGTACAGTTTACGGGTGCTCGGTCGGTTGCTGAAGTAGGAGTACAAAGGCGGGATGCAGAGTCCAGGATGCTGAGGGTTGTGTTTTCCACAGAACGTTATACGAGGTTGATGAACGTGGAATTTTCCCCTTCATCCGAAGGGGTACAGTTTACGGGTGCTCGGTCGGTTGCTGAAGTAGGAGTACAAAGGCGGGATGCAGAGTCCAGGATGCTGAGGGTTGTGTTTTCCACAGAACGTTATACGAGGTTGATGAACGTGGAATTTTCCCCTTCATCCGAAGGGGTACAGTTTACGGGTGCTCGGTCGGTTGCTGAAGTAGGAGTACAAAGGCGGGATGCAGAGTCCAGGATGCTGAGGGTTGTGTTTTCCACAGAACGTTATACGAGGTTGATGAACGTGGAATTTTCCCCTTCATCCGAAGGGGTACAGTTTACGGATGCTCGGTCGGTTGCTGAAGTAGGAGAACAAAGGCGGAATGCAGAGTCCAGGATGCTGAGGGTTGTGTTTTCCACAGAATGTTATACGAGGTTGATGAACGTGGAATTTTCCCCTTCATCCGAAGGGGTACAGTTTACGGGTGCTCGGTCGGTTGCTGAAGTAGGAGTACAGAGGCGAGATGCAGAGTCCAGGATGCTGAGGGTTGTGTTTTCCACAGAACGTTATACGAGGATGATGAACGTGGAGTTTTCCCCTTCATCCGAAGGGGTGCAGTTTACGGGTGCTCGGTCTGTTGCTGAAGTAGGAGTACAAAGGCGGGATGCAGAGTCCAGGATGCTGAGGGTTGTGTTTTCCACAGAACGTTATACGAGGTTGATGGACGTGGAGTTTTCCCCTTCATCCGAAGGGGTGCAGTGTACGGGTGCTCGGTCGGTTGCTGAAGTAGGAGTACAGATGCGAGATGCAGAGTCCAGGATGCTGAGGGTTGTGTTTTCCACAGAACGTTATACGAGGTTGATGAACGTGGAATTTTCCCCTTCATCCGAAGGGGTACAGTTTACGGGTGCTCGGTCGGTTGCTGAAGTAGGAGAACAAAGGCGGAATGCAGAGTCCAGGATGCTGAGGGTTGTGTTTTCCACAGAACGTTATACGAGGTTGATGAACGTAGAGTTTCCCCTTCATCCGAAGGGGTGCAGTTTACGGGTGCTCGGTCTGTTGCTGAAGTAGGAGTACAAAGGCGGGATGCAGAGTCCAGGATGCTGAGGGTTGTGTTTTCCACAGAACGTTATACGAGGTTGATGAACGTGGAATTTTCCCCTTCATCCGAAGGGGTACAGTTTACGGGTGCTCGGTCGGTTGCTGAAGTAGGAGTACAAAGGCGGGATGCAGAGTCCAGGATGCTGAGGGTTGTGTTTTCCACAGAACGTTATACGAGGTTGATGAACGTGGAATTTTCCCCTTCATCCGAAGGGGTACAGTTTACGGGTGCTCGGTCGGTTGCTGAAGTAGGAGAACAAAGGCGGAATGCAGAGTCCAGGATGCTGAGGGTTGTGTTTTCCACAGAACGTTATACGAGGTTGATGGACGTGGAGTTTTCCCCTTCATCCGAAGGGGTGCAGTGTACGGGTGCTCGGTCGGTTGCTGAAGTAGGAGAACAAAGGCGGAATGCAGAGTCCAGGATGCTGAGGGTTGTGTTTTCCACAGAACGTTATACGAGGTTGATGAACGTAGAGTTTCCCCTTCATCCGAAGGGGTACAGTTTACGGGTGCTCGGTCGGTTGCTGAAGTAGGAGAACAAAGGCGGAATGCAGAGTCCAGGATGCTGAGGGTTGTGTTTTCCACAGAACGTTATACGAGGTTGATGAACGTGGAATTTTCCCCTTCATCCGAAGGGGTACAGTTTACGGGTGCTCGGTCGGTTGCTGAAGTAGGAGAACTTAGGCGGGATGCAGAGTCCAGGATGCTGAGGGTTGTGTTTTCCACAGAACGTTATACGAGGTTGATGGACGTGGAGTTTTCCCCTTCATCCGAAGGGGTGCAGTGTACGGGTGTTCGGTCGGTTGCTGAAGTAGGAGTACAGATGCGAGATGCAGAGCCCAGGGTGCTGAGTGAGGTGTCCGGATTGCGGGGCCCTGGGTGCCGAGTGAGGGTTCTGATGTGGGTGGAGGGGGGTCGAATAAATCCGGTAATTGGAAAATGATAAGGCATCTCGGCCTCTATCGCCCTCATTTTTCCCCTCTCTTTGGGAAAATCGCTCGCAAAGATACGACGATACCTACCTCGCTCCCTTAGGGACCAGATAAGGCGTTTTATGAAGCTGTTTGCCTCGTTACTCACGATTCACCGTATCTCTCGCGGTATCCACAGAGGTTTAGTATTCCGTCGTTTTACGAGTAATTGCTTCCACTTTATAAGGGGCCTTACAACTCAGAGTTACAGGGAATTGATATGCAAATGCAGCAACATCTTTTGAGCAGCGAACGATCTATGTATATTGCGGCATCGTACAATATATAGGTGGATATTTCATTATTTAAAAAAAAAAACCATGACCCCAATCAAGTGCAGTTAGTAAATTAGGTAGGTATTTAAATATTTTCAGATCATTTCAAAATAAAAGCGTATTTTTAAACAGTTTTTTCCGAACACTTATTGAACATTGTACATTTTACTGAACATTAGTTTTGACGTATTGTAGAGATCTTCCACTCACAAAACCATAAATCCCCTCACACTACCACAGTCTATACTAGGTGGGTTGAAATAAGTAATTGTCCTAAGCAAGTCCTTGTATGTACCTATTGAAATAAGTAATTGTCGGTCAACTAACAGGTTCGATTTTGCAGTGAAGTGACGTGAAGCTCAAATAATGGTGGAACGCAATTTGCTACTTTTAACGTAGAGAGTTAAGATTCGTCAGTTTTCTCCAGAGGAGTTTTTACGGCGTACAACATGTGTGAGATTCGTAGGGGCGCCGACTTTTTTGCACAGATGCATAACTTAGTTTGATAGCGAATATGGAAATTTCCACTCGCTCAGACGTGAAACATTCGAATTTTCTCCGAGGGAGAAAACAAAAGTTGTTCCTCCTTTAATAGGGGACTTCGAACCACAACCATATCGCTTCCAGTTGCTTCCTCTTCCAACGTTGCTCCCATCCCATTCGCCCGCCCGGCGAGACCTCAATTTTCCTCCTTCGGGCCACATAATAAACACGTAACCGACACTCGGTAAGAAAACCTCATCTTGAGAGAATATACCGGGAAGGACGGAAAAACAAGGCCCTGAGGGAGGCGGCGGTGAGGGACGGTAAGGTTTCTATGCAAACGTTTACGCACTGCGTCAAAATACCTCCAAGCCATGTTCAATTATACTTGGGAAGGTTTGAAATTTGTTACTTCGTTTCCACCTGCAGGAACAACAAGACGGGCGAGGGGAGTGGGGATGAAATTCAAAACAATCCTCAAGGAGCGAGGGAGCGATGGAGGGAGGGATGAAGAGGGAGGGAGGGACCGCAACCAGCCCTTCCAGAGCGAATTTATACCTCTCCAGAGAACGCTACAAGGTTTCTTGTTCGCTTAGACTTCCAACTTATTACGATGCAATATTGGAGCTTCCCCAGTAGAAAATTAGCCAGTCAAATGCCACCAAATGCCATAACTTGCCGAAATTCGGACTCCAAAAGTTTAATTAGCGATATCACCACCGTTACCACACAATTTTTAATATTAATACAATTGACTATTAATGTATCACCGTAACCACACAATTTTGGTTTATTATTTTCAATAATGAACCATTGGAATCGAGCATGAAAAAAAAAATTCTAACCCCCCCTCAAAATTTGATGGTTTACGTTTCAAGGTATGTAGAATCCAAAACTGCAATAAAAAAACTTCTGTCTGTCCGCCGTAAGCCGTACGGGCCACTTTTCTTAGTTACCATGAAACAAAAACGCTGCAAAGTCCTTGTCACATGGGTTTATTATTCTATTGGACATACCTACAGAAATGTTGGCTGTTCATTTATTGTTTCATTCACGTGAAATAATTCGAATAGCCATTTTTAATGGTTTCCACCAATTTTGGCCCCCAAAACTTGAATTAGGTACGCTCCTTTTTTTTTTGTTTTTCAAATTATCTTTGACCATTGGTAGTGCCATTTACTGGTCTTGATCCACATGTTGAAACTTTTTCTAGTGTTATTATCCAAACTGATTGTGATTTCAGACGATTTCCCAGGTATTGGACTCACGAAAAATAAATTTTGGGAGCTGAACATTTGGTAGAACCTCAATTTTCCACTCTTTGGTCAAAATCGACTTCATGTTCGGTCTTCTCGTCCCAAAAACATGGAAAACGATACCTCAAAAGCTCATGTTACTAACCTGTTACTAAAACACAAAAAGTACCTATTTTTATACACATTTTCACTCATAACACCCCTGGGTATATTCCGATCGGGCTGCAAAGTTTCGGGACACAACTAGGGCCCGAATGGAGCATGTGTGCGAAAGACCGAATTTTTTAGACCGAAAATGAAGCCTGTACACGTGATACGGCGTACGGCGGACGGACATTGCATTTTTGGAATCTACGTACCTTGAAACGGAAAAGAAAAAAAAATTTGAGGGGGTGTTATAAAAACATTTTGCTGAGCGAATACATAGGTGTATTATTCACAGAATAATAAACCAAAATTAGTCTAGTTGGTCCTCGAAGCTCGACGTTACTGTCAGTCATCTCTAAGGGGTTCAAAATAGGGGTTGAAATTTTCAGAACGCCTTAGCTCGAAAACTTCCAATAGAAGGGTATTTTTTTACGTTATTAAATTTCTCTTGAGCTAAACAATTTTTTGATACCACCCGGAGCATCCTCCGTCCAGCCGTTCGTGTGCACCAAAAAGCTTCGTCAACACGATCGTGAATCAAACGGTATAAATCTGGCCCAGATAATCATCACTAGGGAGCATCTGATTATAATCTAGGATGGCTGTAGGAAGTCGAGTTGGTTGTTTTGCGATATTATTTCGTTTGACAAGTGATGGACTATTGGATTTTGTAGGTAGGCACTTCTGAAACTTGAACAAACGTTGAAGTATTATTGATGGGTAAATTATTACACAACGGTAAATTATTTCATAACGGTAAATTATTACACAACGGTTCATATACCAAGAAGGGGCTGGATTTTGTTGATCGGTACTTTTGTAACTTGAACAAACGTTGAAGTATTGTTGATGGGTAAATTATTACCTACACAATGGTAAATTATTACAAAACGGCAAATTATTACACAACGGCAAATTATCACACAATGGTAAATTATTACATATTGGTAAATTATTTCACAACGGTAAATTATTACACAACGGTAAGCTATTACACAACGGTTCATCAACCAAGAAGGGGCTGGATTTTGTTGACCGGTACTTTTGCAACTTCAACAACCGTTGAAGTATTATTGATGGACAAGTTATTACACAACGGTTCATTATACTCGACCACGAAGGTAGGTAGGTATTGACCACATAAAACAGTGAACTACGCAGAAGGGGCATCTATTTCACCAACATATCAACAATTTTCCTTCGGAACTTCATTATTTGCGTTTCTTTTTGCCGTTTTATTTACTGCTTGTCATCGACAGAACTATTTTAGCAACATTTAACTCGGGATTTAGTTAGGTGCCTAGTAACGAGTACGGGGTTAGGTACTAACCTACGGAGGGTATAGGGTATGTATAGAGTAGTACATATTATATTATATAGACGGGTTAGAGCTGTGATCTGTAACAGAAGGGTATTCTGTACAAAATTATAAACCTTTGTGCAGGGATTTGCAGGTTTTTTTTTATACAATTCACAAGGGACTAATTTTCTTCCCCACATTTTGACATCCACGCACATTGCCATATAGTCGTAATAAACTAATCTATTACATACTAACAGGGCCCAAGACCCCTACTTGTACTAAATTACCAATAATAAAGTGCTCCTTCTTCTTCTTCTTCTTCTTCTCCTCCTCCTTCTCAATTTGATGATACTAGATTGAAGTAGGTACCTAAAGTAAACCCCCAGCTGTTTTCTCACACCTAATCAACGCATAACTGAAGATTACACACCGCCAATTGATGATACCTACCCCCGTTCACCCTCCAGGGAAGTCCAAAATCGAGTACTGGAGCCGGCCGGGGAATCACAGGTACATAAACATATTCGGTTGATTCAGTAATTCTACGTAGCTAGACTAAGTACTTCCTAGTGTTTTAAAGATCGCCATCTAACCCAGCGAATTTGAGCCAGCAATTTATTCGAAATTGATTACCGTATTTAGCGTTTGCGCATGCCTGCAGTGGGCCGTACCAAGCGTTTAGAAATAAATTCATAGGGGACACAACCTGGAACCAAGTGCGGATAATCTAGACGATTTATTTCGACGTTCTTCACGATGTGATGCGCAATGTCTACAACTGATCGGAATGCGAAAAAATTCTTATGGGACCAACGATGACCTAACTCCTAACTACCATAGAAATTTGAGCCAATTTTGCACGCATTGGTCCTGAGTTATGCGGGTTCAACTTTTTCCACGTTTGCGCAAGCGCAAACCTTACTACTGACCCTAATGCGGAGAAATTCATAATGGTCCATATAGCTCTCTCGAAGCCACTCAAACGACTTATGAGGAAGATTTTCCATGTTTTGTCCATAAATTCCAGCACTTTTTCCTCCAAAATTTACTGTTATTGTTACTTCCTTAATTCAAATACCGGGCGCATTATAAAGATTTGAAAAAATGAAAAAAAGGCGGTTATTGATATTTTTTGAGAAAACATTTTTGAAATAATTAATGAAAATAAGCTATTGCTATGTTTGCTCCTGAAGTAGGTAATTAGCGTTTTTTATTGAATCACAATCAAATAATTACTTATCACTGTTTGAGTTTATATAGTTTTTTTGAGTGTTTGATTTATTTTATATTGTATTCTGGGTGAAAAATGGGTGGACAAATAGGGTTTTTGGTGTTTTACTGTAACGAGCTTTTGAGGTATTTGTTCCATGTTATTTAGGGCGAGAAGACCGAATATGAAGTCGATTCGGACCAAAGATTGAAGAATTGAGGTTGTAACGAAGGTTCAGCTCCCAATATTCATTTTTTATGAGTCAAAAACCTGAGAAATGGCCTGAAATCACCATCATATTGTATAACAACACTAGAAAACGCTGCAAAGTCCTTGTCACATGGGTTTATTATTCTATTGGACATACCTACAGAAATGTTGGCTGTTCATTTATTGTTTCTTTCATGTGAAATAATTGAAATAGCTATTTCTGATGGTTTCCACCAATTTTGGCCCCCAAAACACAAATCAGGTAGGTAGGTACGCTCCTTTTTATTCAAAATATATGTTTGATCATTGGTAGTGCCATTTAATCGTCTTGATCCACGTGTTGACACTTTTTCCAATGTTATTATACAAATTGATGGTGATTTCAGACGATTTTCCAGGTTTTTGCCTCATAAAAAATCAATTTTGGCAGCTGAACCTTTGGTAGAACCTCAATTTTCCACTCTTTGGTCAAATAGTCGACTTCCCCAAAAACATAGAACAAGATACCTCAAAAGATACCTCTAACATGTTACTAAAACACAAAAAGTACCTATTTTTGTCCACATTTTCACTCATAACATCCCTCGGTATATTCCGGTCGGGCTGCAAAGTTTCGGGACTTAACTAGGGCCCAAATGGAGCATGTGTGCGAAAGAACGCATTTTTTAGACCGAAAATGAAGCCGGTACACGTGATACGGCGGACGGCGTACGGACATGTAATTTTTGGAATCTACTTAACTTGAAACGGAAAAGAAAAAATTTTGAGGGGGTGTTATAAAAACGTTTTGCTGAGCGAATACATTCATATATAATGTCAGTCGCCTCCTATGAGGCCTTCCCTGTCTGCTTGTAGCAGGGGGGAGACCGTAAGCCTTGGGCTGGGTTCTCCTTAAAACCATTGGATATATTGACCGAATACATAGGTTTATTATTCACAGAATAATAAATCAAAAGTGTCAATACGTGAATCGAGACAATTAAATGGCACTATCAATGTTCAAAGATATAATGTATTGTTTAAAAAATAGGAGCCTAATTCGTGTTTTTGGGGGCGAAAATCGGTGGAAACCATCAGAAATAGCCATTTCAATAATTGCGCATGAAAGAAACAATAAATGAACAGCCAACATTTCTGTAACATGGACTTCTTTTGATTTATTTAAAACAATGTTTTTTTTCCAAAATTGATTTTTAACTTTCAAAAACAGAAGTTGTATCACGTGAAGCCGACTAATATACTTCCCGAATGAGTTACAAGTCGATGTCCGCGGGAATCGAACCCTCGTCCCACTGTGCGCCACCGAGGCGCCGCCCCGGCGCCGAATGCCGACCCGAGCACCTGTAAAGGTCGAAGGGCTGAAAGGGCGGAGACGGAGCCGACGAGGCGGGGCCCCCGGGTGCCGCCCCGGCTCCGCCCTCGCGACTCAACCCCACGCGGCGGGGCCACCTCGATCGACCTCTGACGAGTCCCAGATGTCGCGGGGGTCCGCTTCGTTCTTGTCGACAACCTCCTCCTACTCCGCCTACTGTCGTTCCACCCTCGTTCCCCGAGGCCTCGAAGGGGGTCCCTGTACAAGGAGCCTTTTACGGCCTCAGGAGACAAGAACATGCTTGCCCAAATCAATGGCCTAACCAGCGCGATTCATCGGGTTTGGAAGTAATTGACGATTGAACACCTGATCTGTGGCACCTCCGACGTCAGAAATCTGTACACTACGTCGTATGCCGCACGAGGTTGTGGTGACGTCGTACAGACGTTGACGTAGACGTTGAACATACTTAAGGTTTTACAAACTTCAGGAGTCGATTTTAGAGCTCATTTCCAACAAAAAGTGCCGCCTAAACTTTTTTTTTAGTCGCCATTTTTCCTGACTTTTTGACAATTTAAGATTTTTTTCTGCATATCGACCTTACGCCACTAAAACGGCAATAAGTCCCCTAGGATACAACGTAAAATTAAAATTGATTATACCGTTAGAAAGTGCTTAAAATTTCCTATCCCCTGATGTCAACCCAAATTTTTTTGAGCAGACTTGATGCGTAAGGAAGGAGGCCAAAGTGCAAACTTTGAAAATTCTCCAGAATTCGACTTAAATCCAACCGTTTTTCTGCTCCAAATACATAATTTTGAGAGGCATTCCTCGGGAAAAACTTTCTCAGAATCTCAGCTTTCCAACGATCTTGTTAAACAATTATTTACAATCCAAGTATTTTTTTGTTTTTTTTAATGCATTTATTTATAATTACAAATACAATAAGTGCAATTTGTGCAATTATGCTACTCCCCTCTTTAAGAAACATGAGCTGAGGGGAGGAGTTGAACAATGAATAAAGCAAAATATGTATCTATATAAATAAAGTAAGAACTGAACATCTATAATCTCTTATATAACGCAGAAAATCATTTTCTGATGGCCATAGGATTAACATTATATACAAAAGTCCATTCTTCATTACAATCAGGTACTAGGGGCGGTATTCATAGTCCTCACTTTAATTAAAGTAAATGCTTAAGTGAACAAATAAGGAAGCAACGTCCACTTGGGCTATTCATAGTCAGTGATAAAGGAAATGCTTAAGTCTTCCTTTAGCATTTCCTTTATTCCTATTTCATAGACAATAAGTAAAGAAAAATCTTTACTTTTTGGCCTAAATAAGTGGAAAAAAAAACCACAGTCATGCAGCATGGCTATAAGAGCGAATTTTCGAAGTTTTCGGCATCTTCCTCCTCCGCCTAAAATTTTCTGAAAATTAATTTTCGGCCAATGTTTTCCCAACTTGATACAAAATTAAAACAGGAGTAGTTTTACGCAAAGTAAAATTTGGGGTGGAAGGAGGGGGAGGGGGAAATCAAAAATGTTTTGAATACCAGAAGAGTAGGTATTGGATACGTAACAAATTTTTTGTTCCATTTTTTGCCGAGTAACACCTCGGTTTGTAGATTTTCCAACGCTGAACACGATGGTGAAGTCAGAATTGCGATATCCCATTCCGTTATCAGATTAGAGCAAACGAACCAGGAAGAACATCTCAAGAAATAACCACGTTCCTTCATCTTCAAAGTGCTCCAGTTTGAGAATGGAATGAGATATCGCAATTCTGATTTCACCATCGTGTTCAGCGTACAAAAACCTTTAAAATGAGGTGTCACTTGTCAGACTTTTTCATTTTGGGAATTTATGGGTAATTTCCCCCCCTAAAACTCCCCAAAACTCCCCCTTAGAGTGACCCGATTCTGCCCATCTTCGAACTTAGCCTGTCGATTGCCAAGACAGATTTTTCGTGCAAATTTGAACTTTTTATCTCAATTCTTTCGAGAGTTATCGTCTGGAATGACACATACATATATAAATATATATATAAATATATATATATATATATACATATAATTTTTGGTGTCTTTCGGCAGGGAATTCAGGATAGTCTGAAACGGATTTTGGTATAAAAATCTTTCGGAAATTCGAGTTTTAAAAATTTTGGACCGAGAACAATAGCTTCCTTTTCTTCGAAAATTCGCAAAAAACTGAGGTACGTCGAAAGGTACCTTAAGCATTTCCTTATTGATCGTTTGCACTGTTCTCTTTTCATTTATGTCATCTTTTCAGTGTCATCATTCTCGGCATTTTTATTTCTTTTCCTAATATTATTCGGGTTTTTTGTTTGTTTTGATACGATGGATTACGAAATGTTGTTTGACTTCGATGAGTGGGATGACGAGTTCGATGTAACGGAGAGCATGCGGGTGATGCATACCGGCTTCATTTTCGGTCTAAAAAATTCGTTCTTTCGCACACAGGCTCCATTTGGGCCCTAGTTGTGTCCCGAAACTTTGCAACCCGATCGGAATATACCCAGGGGTGTTATGAGTGAAAATGTGTATGAAAATTGGTATTTTTTGTGTTTTAGTAAAACGAGCTTTTCAGTATCGGTTTCTATGTTTTTGTGGGACGAGAAGACGAATATGAAGTCAATTTTGACCAGAGTGGAAAACTAAGCTTCTACCAATGGTTCTGCTCCTAAAATTGATTTTTTATGAGCCAAAAACCTGGGAAACTGTCTGAAATCACCATCAGTTTGTATAATAACACTAGAAAAAGTGTCTACAGGTGAATCAAGGCAATTTAAATGGCACTGCCAATGATCAAAAAAAGTAGCGTACCTAATTTGTGTTTTGGGGGCCAAAATTGGTGGAAACATTCAGAAATAGCTATTTCAATTATTTCACATGAAAGAAACAATAAATGAACAGCCAAAATTTATTTAGGTATGTCCAATAGAATAATAAACCCATGTGACAAGGACTTTGTTTATCAATTACCTTTGCATTTTGTAAATGTTCACTCTTCGAAGTAATCCTAACGTGAGCCGGGAGTTTGCCATCGATTTTGATAGTTCATCAAAAATTGTTCCAAACGTTTTCGATTTGTTCATTATTGACTAACTTTATTGACTTTTTGCCTACTAATAAGATTCTGCCTGACAAAAAGTAGGATAAAACCCAATTATTTCTTTTTTGGTTTATTATTTTCAATAATGAACCATTGGAATCGAGCATGAAAAAAAAAATTCTTACCCCCCCTCAAAATTTGATGGTTTACGTTTCAAGGTATGTAGAATCCAAAACTGCAATAAAAATATTTCTGTCTGTCCGCCGTACGCCGTACGCCGTACGCCGTACGCCGTACGGGCCACTTTTCTTAGTTACCATGAAAAAAAATTGATGAAATTCGGATTATAGGTTCCGTTCGGCGTCTAGTTGGTCCTCGAAGCTCGACGTTACTGTGAGTCATATCTAAGGGGTTCAAAATAGGGGTTGAAATTTTCAAAACGCCTATACCATTTTCTTACGTAAATATTTTTACGGTTTTAAATAGTTCTTGAACTTGCGAGTTTTTTAAGACCATCCGGAGCATCGTACGTCCAGCCGTTCGTTCACAGTAAGGCCCCGAAGTTTGCACCGACAGGCATTTTCGACTCCAGTGTGAATGAAATTGTATACAATCCAAACCAAATCTCGTAACCAGAGACGCGCCCACAATAGGAATTTGTGAATACGGCCAATCATTGGTAGGGATCACCTGATTATATTGGCGGAGTATGAAGTCGAGTTGGTTGTTCTGTGATATTATTTAATTTGAAAAATGATGGCTCTATTGGAGTTTGTTGGTAGGTAGTGAAACTTGAACAAACGTTGAAGTATTATTGATGGGTAAATTATTACTACGGTAAATCATTACTCAACGGTAAATTATTACACAACGGTTCATTATACCATCTACGTAGAAGGGGCTGGAGTTTGTTGGTAGGTACTTTTGAAACTTTTTTCACTCCTCATCAACAATTTCTTTTCAGAACTTCATTATGTGTGTTTCTTTTTGTTAGGTACCGTTTGTCATCGGCAGAATTATTTTAGCAACATTTAACTCGTGATTTAGGTAGGTACCTAGTAACGAGTACGGGGTTAGGTACTAACCTACGGAGGGTCTGCGATCTACATAATATGCATATAATAGAATAGTACATATCATATTATATAGACGGGTTATCTATACATAGAGCTGTGATCTGTAACAGAAGGGTATTCTATACAAAATAATAAACCGTTGTGCAGGCATTTGCAGCGTTTTCTAAGACCAATTGGTAGTTGATTCCACTGAAAAGGCAAACCAAGGAACTACAGTAAGAACGTAATTTATATTTAAAAGGATAAGTAAACAAAGTTAAAGAGTGAGTAAAAACAAAAGGGAAGAAGGAGGGAAAAGAAGGGAGGAGTAATACAGAAGGGAAAGGGAGAAGTAAATGCACGTCAGCACCGCTAAACGCGAGCACCAAGTGTATAATAGAAAAGTTTTCAAAATAAAACAAAGGTTGCTTGCTCCACTGTTTACCTGTCCTGACACAGGGAGGATGCTGGACAACGGCGTTCACAACAACGGAAAACCGACAGAACGGCACGGCTAATAGGCGAGGACATGTAACTAAACAAAAAAACACACCCTGCCAGAACTGCCAACTTAAGCTCAAACCAGAGAGTTGGGAAAAATTTTGACTTAAATAAAGATTTTTCTTAATTTTATAAAGTAAAAGATTAAGTAAAGATTTTTCTTTACTTCGGGGAGTAATGTCTATGAAAGCGAAATCAGATAAAGCATTTCCTTAAGGAATTATTTTACTTTCAGAAGTAAAGTATTATTTTTACTTAAGTCAGGACTATGAATACCGCCCTAAACCTCCCATCACACATATCCAACCCCCCACGCACAACCCCCGGCCCGAATTCTAGACCCGAAAATCATGCACAAGAAGCAGGACACCCTCGCAACAAGTGGTTCAGCCTAGTTTTAGATAATATATTGTGTTTTACCTATTCATTAAGTCAAGGTAATATTTCTTAAGACCTAATTTGAATGAGTTCTAGGTTGAAATTTCTCGAAGGTTTTTGGGTAGACCATTAAACAGCCGAGTGCCACGATAGTCATAACACCTGTGTCCCGCCGAAGTTAGCCGGAAGGGCAACCTTAATAGTGATCTGCTGCTTGAACGCGTGCTAGAGTCTACTATTTTAGAAACATTTCCAGCACTAATTTCCCTAAAAATTTTAACTAGTGTGGCTCGCTCTATAAGTTCTTGTACTCGCAGGACCATAAAATCCTTAAATAACAAATCTGTAGCATATCACACCTGTTTCTTTAATAACACTTTAATTACCCTTTTCTGGATTAAAAATTGTCGTGAGTCCCTCCCGGGAACACTCCTCTAATATTAGTTCTCACCAATATTCTAACGCCAAACTTAAACTCCGTAAATAAAGACATGAGTGGGGACACGAGCGACAGAACCCAGGGTACTCAACCTGGGGCCCCACTACCAACTCCCGACAGGGAGTTGGAGGGAGAGGCCCCCAAGTACTATAAAACCCCGGATCCTGGAGCTCAAGCTTCATTCGACACTTCCTCTAACCAGCTCTCTCTTCTCTCTCTCTTACCTTCCTCCTCTCAGATGATAGGTGGATTACCGCCGCCTGAGAATTTACCTCCTTCCTCTTGTCTAGATGATCGGTGGACTACCGCCGCCTAGACAAGCACCTTCTCCTCTCACCTAGATGATCGGTGGATTACCGCCGCCTAGGTAAATTCCCTCACTCACCTTTACCTCCTCACAGAGGCGTAGATGATCGGTGGAGTACCGCCGCCTGCATCTCTCCTTACCTCTCACCACGCCACCGTGATGATAAATTTAAATTCATCACAAAAATAAAGATTGCAATAATACTTTCCTACAGCCACCCCAGCCTAAGACTCCATACATCAGTACTGACTGTACCATAGCAAAATAAAACATCCTTTTCGTCTCGAATGACAGAACATTTCTAATTTCTCTACATACATATATAAGCTTTCTTAATCGTACTATCATTTCATTTACATGAAAATCCCACCTCATACGTTCATCGATTATAATAACTCCTAGGTAGCGTATGTTAGAAACCTGGGTAATACCTGGACATAGGCAAGACTCACTATTCATACACTCCGAGCAATGCCCTTTTATCGCACCCATATTTGGGATCACATTATTGGGTTGTGCAAATGTAATGAAATGAGTTTTCTCAAAATTTAATTTCATTCCTAAATCATTAAGGCAACTCAAAACGACCGATAAACACTGCTCTGCTTCCTTTTTCGCTGAAGACCAACTGTCGCCAGAGACTATAATGGAGGTATCGTCTGCAAAGGATATTATTTTCCCTTCTACCTCTGTCTGTAATAAACTGTTAATAAACAAGACAAAAAACACAGGTCCAAGACAAGTACCCTGCGGAATACCGAAAACACATGGACGATCATTACCTACTTCTTACAGTGCTAATTTTTACAAATTGAGTCCGCCCTTCCAAGTAGCTAGCCGACCACTTCACAAAACCTTTATTTATGCCTGTCTGTTCAATCATTTTTATAAGTTTTACCTACATGGGAAATAGTATCAAAGGCTTTAATTAAGTCCATGTATATTCCAACTACCTTTTGTCCGGAATCAAGAAATTCGCCAATTACTCTTGCTTGATGACCTATTGCATCATCCGTACTTTTTCCCTTCCTGAACCCGAATTGCCTTTCACTGATAATTTCATTTTTCTCTAGAAATTCCACCAAATAATTTTTAGCAATCTTCTCTAATATTTTACTAATTACCGAGAGCAATGAGATCGCCCGATAATTGTTTGGGTCTGTAGGGTCACCCTTTTTAAAAAGAGGTACCGAAAGAGCTTTTTTAGAACAGTCAGGGAAGATATTATCCCTGAACGACCAATTGACTATAAACGTTAGTGGTTAAGTTAGGGGAGTAATTGATGTTTAAATGAAAAAAAAAACAAAAAAAAACGTGAAATTTTTCAGGGAAATCTTGGTTTTTGACGAATAAAATGACTTATGGGGCTGGGTTGTGATAGAGGTCGATATCTACGTAGTTTTTCACGCTGAATCGAATGGTGACACTCCTGACTTTCTCCGACAGTAGTTAAAAATCCGATTTAGCGTGCAAAATTACGTGAAAAACGATACCCAACTTCGTATGTCTGGAAAGGTCATTTTTCACCGGAAAACCTCGATTTTCCTGAACATGCGACCATGAAAAATCGGATTTTTAACTGATTTTGGGTTGAGTAAAGTGATGGACGAAGAAAACTATAACCCTGACCATGGAACGGACCTCACTTCTCGAAGAGCGGGAACATACTGGTACATACCACCAGAATGTTTCGCTGTTGGGAAAAACTCTCCCAAAATCTCTTCAAAAGTGGATGTCTGGAGCGTAGGAGTGATTTTCTACCGGTGTCTCTATGGCCTTTCGGTCATAATCAGTCGGAAGCGACCATTTTGGAGGTGAACACCACTTTGAAGGCTACTGAAGTTCAGTTCGCGAACAAACCGACCGTCTCAAACGAGTCAAAGTCTTTCATAAGAAGTTGCATTGCTTGTCGGAAGGAAGACCGTATTGATGTTACTGTTGTGGTAGCAAGACGTGAATACCTCCAACCTCCACAACCAAAGCACGGCCGTGCTTCTGCTGCCTCTCAGCAGAGCCTGCAACAACAGCAGCATTTAAAGGGTAGCGGAGGCCAATAGAGCTTTTCCGCTGCTATGTCTTGGGGCATGAATGCTCAATCTTCCACTTAGTTGCTGGGGTGAAGGATGTAATGGATGAGGGGTTTAACTACGCCGCCCATACAGCGTAGTTTCCCCCTCTCCATCCTCTAGAAAGGTAGGGAGGCAGTGTGACAGCTGCCCCCGGAGACACTGGTTTGATTATAACGCAATGCCTCCAGGAGTTTACAATTCGTTTCCGCGAATCGACCGCCCCTTCAGCTGCGTGTCAAAAAGATCGGGAAGAGCCCGCATCCAAGATGGACGGGATTCCCATATACCGTCACACTCCTCCCCTTAAAAACATACTTCTTTGAAGAAGAAGTATGTGAAGTTAATAGACACGGGACTGAAAGCAGTATGGAGTTCTGATTCAGGAAGGTTCATCTGAAAAACTCCAAAAACTACAGAGAATTGTTACTGGTGGAGAACCTAGCTCCTTATCAATATCAATTGGACACAAAATAAAAGGTGAAAAGTCGTTGTCAGAGGTTCTGGTTCAGGAAAGTTCATCTGAACAACCTCTGGGTGACTAACCCCATCATAAGATGGAACAACTGGGAAAAAAAAGACAAAAAATAGGCATTGAACGCCAGGCATTGAGCGCCTTAAGAGTAATAATAAGTTTGATAACAATAAATAATAATAATAAGTTTGATTTGATGACGAAAAAGAAAATTGAATGGGCAAAGTGTATATTGGTAAGCAAAGGGTTATTAAAAAGAGGATTCCTTCTGGAAAACCTCAGAGCTATTCCTTCTGGAAAAGGTCTCAAAAAGTGGAGGGGGTACCGAGGATAAAATCCAGCACGTACCCACCAACCATGCTCTGCTACCATGTAAAGCCGGGTATGCACTTGCAACATTCGGCTGCTCCGCTCCTCCGCTCCGCTCCTCTATTCCCAACAATTCAACGAACATCGCAGCGCTCGGAACCTCACGCCGTACCACGGGAGGGCGATCGGGAGAATCGAGCGCTCCTCAGTCATGGCATCTCAACAGCAAGTGGCCACAGCTGCGTACATTGTAATAGATGCTATTATGAAGAAAAAAAGAAGAGAAAACCGCGTTGGTGGATAATGAAGTTGTATTCAAACCGAGAACAATCTGGTGGGAGCAGCCTGTTGGCTGAGCTGAAGTTTCAGGAGGTCAGTGGGCTCTACAAAAATTTCACTCGGATGCTTCCGACGGATTTTGAATTTTTGCTCCAAAAAATAGGTCCTAAAATTGTGAAAATTCAAAGAACTGCACAACGACGATTCACGGAATTATTGAGGAGCGGGAGAACGTTCGGGAGAGCGGAGTGGCGCATGTAGACCCCGTCCAAACTAGGCTCACCCCGCTCCGGACATTTCTTTGATATGCGGGGAAAAACCGCCAAAGGATGGATCCGACTGCGCTCCGCTCCTCCGATCCTCGTTCATTTGAAGTTTTGCCACCCCGAACCTGGCAGAGGAGCGAAGCGGAGGAGCGGAGCGGCCGAATGTTGCAAGTGCGTACCCTGCTTAATGAATGAGGGGTTTAACTACGCCGCCCATACAGCGTAGTTTCCCCCTCTCCATCCTCTAGAAAGGTAGGGAGGCAGTGTGACAGCTGCCCCCGGAGACACTGGTTTGATTATAACGCAATGCCTCCAGGAGTTGACGATTCGTTTCCGCTCCTTCAGCCGCGTGTCAAAAAGATCGGGAATAGCCCGCATCCAAGATGGACGGGATTCCCATATACCGTCACAAGGAGACGAGCTTAGGTAGCCGCATCACGTCGGGGTCACCAATTATAGGAGTGTTTGTCTTATGGTTTGTGTGGTGGTTTAGCGTAGTTTTTGTTCACGTTTACTAGTCGGTGGTTCAAATACGAATCAAAGTTATTTTATTTCGCAACTGTTAATTATGGTGACGGGTTAATAATAACACTGGGTGACAACAGCAGCTAATTTGCAGTCAATAAGACTTGAATATAGGAATTTTGTGCGGGTACCTGCATACAATACACATGAGGCTATGATCCCACCTTCAAGCCTTGTCTACAGAACCGATTGTAACGGTTGTCCATTTATGATTACACATAATTATTGCACCACGATCAGAACACCACATCCAAACACGACACTGATCACCTCAATAAACTCCCTCAAGTTTAGTCTGGTCAAACCCAAATAGACCGTCAGACCTTCATCACGAGGTCGAAATCTCGAGGGGGCGAAGGCTAATGACGTTGTGAGGGCACCCCCTCGAGTGTATATCCCAAGGTGGTGCCTAAACATGTTGTGCTGTCCGACCTGAGAGGCAATTAGCGGATCTAATCATCTGATTAGGCACCAACCCGGAACGCGTGAGGCCAAAACTGAGCTCAGGCAAACTTCTACAAGTTAACGTAAACGTTTTGATGTCGGAGTTCCATTCGGGAGGCGGAAATTTAACTTTTGGAATTTTGCGGACAAAACACGCAACAGTGCCTTTTCTCTAATTACAAATGAAAGGATACGTTTAAAAATAGGATTTTCGGAAAACCTACATGTGATGAATTTAAAATTCTCATCACGGTGGCGTGGAAGGAAGGTGAGTGAGTAAATTTAGGTAAAGGAGAGAAAAGGAGGAAAAGTCGCAGGCGGCTGTAGTCAACCGAACATCTACGACTTTTGGAGGAGAGAGAGGTGGTGTGGAAGGAAGGTGAGGAAAAGTCGCAGGCGGCTGTAATCAACCGAACATCTACGACTTTGGAGGAGAGAGAGGTGGATGAGGGAATTTCACCTAGGCGGCTGTAGTCAACCGTTCATCTAGGTGAAGGAGAGGAAAGGAGAGGTCCCTTGTCTAGGCGGCTGTATTCAACCGATCATCTAGACAAGGAGGAGGAGGAGAGAGGAGAGAGAGGAGGTGAAATTCCCAGGCGGCTGTATTCAACCGATCATCTGGGAGGTAAGGTAAGAGAGAGAAGAGAGAGCTGGTTAGAGGAAGTGTCGAATGAAGCTTGAGCGCCAGGATCCGGGGTTTTATAGTACTTGGGGGCCTCTCCCTCCAGCTCCTTGCTGGGAGCTGGTAGTGGGGCCCCAGGTTGAGTAACCCTGGGTTCTGTCGCCTGTCCCCACTCATATCTTTATTTACGGAGCTTTAGTTTGGCGTTTGGATATTGGTGAGAACTTAATATGATAGGAGTGTTCCCGGGAGGGACTCACGACAGAGGTCCCCCCAGTTTGAACCAATATTGGTGCTGAAGGCGCAAGATGACAGGAGCTGAGGGCTACGGCAAACAAGAGGTGGTCGCTGAAGGCGCTAAGTGACAGGGGCTGAGGGCCGATGCAAACAGAGGTTGAGCTGAAGGCGGTCCTTAAAACTAGTAGTAACATGGTAGATTATAAGTAGGTAGAACATAAGGTAGGTAACATAAGGTAGAATATAAGGTAGAATAAGTAGGATGAGATGGCGAGAGTATGTACAGTATGATGGGGGCAGTGGTCAGGCTCCCTAAACATGTGGCATTTAGGGAAGTGATCGGCAAGGGCGAGATGAGGAGGATGAACAATATTTACAAGGTGAAAGTGAGCGGCAAGGGCGAGATGAGGAGGGTGAACAATATGTACAATAACGATATTTACAATATGTACAATATTGACAACCTTCGTGCAAATTCGGGGAACAAAGCGGGACGGGGTGACGGGAATCCGCCGATTCCTGGTTGCGTGTAGGGTGTGGTGTGTGACAGTGAGTGTGTGAGTGAGGTGTGTGTGCAGTGTGAGGGGAGGTGGGTGATGGGGAAGATGGGTGCCACCCTCTAACAGTCTTTACGTTCGTGAAGACTGATAGAGGGGTCTCTTCACTGCCAGGGTGGCGGTGAAGGGGGATAGCTGTTGGGAGCCGGTACCCGGGACGTCGCGGAGCGAGGCGACGACGTCGGGGTCCGTCGGTTGAGACGGAGGTGATGTGTGTTGTGTTTGGTGTGGGGGTGGGCGGGGGATTGGTGTGGTGTGAGTGGTCGGGGAGGACTGGGGCTGGTTTGCACCGTGCCAATGGCACGGTGTGGGGCTTTCCGTCAATCAACAGGGTAGCGGTGGATGGTGTCGAGCGGATGACCTGAAAGGGCCCGGCATACAGGGGTTGAAAAGTTCTATGCATGCCGGGCTCTTTCAGGTACATGTGTGTGGCGGTGAAGAAGCGTTTGGGGTATGAGGTGTCGTTTGTGGGTGTTGTGGAGTGTAGGGGTTCCCTGTTAATTGACGGTGTGTGATTTGGGGTGAAAATGTCGGCTGGTAGACGTAACGGGTCTTTAAATGCGTTTTGTGCGGGGCTGGTTTGGTCTGAAGGACGGGCTGAAGTGCGTAGGCTGAGTAAAATGTAGGGGAGGGATTTAGTCCAGGAAGGGGAATTTGTCGAAGTAGAAATGGCCTGCTTCAGGACCGAGTGCCACCGCTCTATTTTCCCGTTGGATTGGGGATGGTATGGGGTAGTGTGGATTTTGTGGATGCCGAGGGAACGTAGTAAATCGGAAAAGTGGGCGGACTCAAACTGCCTCCCTTGATCGACCGTGACTGTTCGCGGACAACCGTAACGGCTAACCCATTGAGAGAGGAAAGCCGTTGCGACGGTGTCCGCGGTGATATTTGAGAGTGGTATGCATTCCACCCAGTTGGTGGCACGGTCGATCATCGTGAGGCAGTATTTTTTCCCCTGGGACGGGGGAAGGGGGCCCACTAAATCCAGATGAACATGTTCCCACGGCAGGGAGTCGGGAATGGTTTGAGGTGGGACATGGGGGTGGGCCGAGACCTTAAACCGCTGGCACTTCTGTCACCCCAGAACCCAGTTACGAATATCTGTGTTCATGTGGGGCCAGAAGTACCGCGTCTTGATAAGGTCCCGGCTAGCCCGAATGCCAGGATGGTGAAGGGAGTGATAGTGGAGGAACAACTGCCGCCTCAGCTCCGGTGGGACGTAAGGGCGCGGTGTATCGGCCGTTACGTCGCACCAGAGGTCGAGGGGCGGCAGCTGTTCCAATTTGGAGGCGGAAACGAGATGGGAGAGGGCGGGGTCGGAATGTGGAGTTTGCTTTGATTTTAGGATTTGTGGTGAAGGGAAGGGCAGTAACTCCGCCACCGGCGCGGGGGTAGGGGTGGGTCGGGATAGCGCGTCCGCCACGCAGTTGTCGGCCCCCGGCAAGTAGCGGATATCGGACGTAAATTGCCCGATAAACTCGAGTTGCCGGAGGCGACGCGGGGAGGCGGATTTGCGGTTCTGTAGGAGGGCGTGGGTCAGGGGCTTGTGGTCAGTGACGACAGAGAACTGCCTGCCCTCCACGAAGTCACGAAAGTGCTTTATGGCTTCGTGGATGGCGAGGAGTTCTCTGTCGAACGTGGAGTAATTTTTTTGGGTGGGGGATAGCGTTTTGGAAAAGAAGCCTAGGGGTTGGGGGGTGGCGCCGGTGTGCTGATGGAGTACTGCCCCGATGGCCCAGTCGGACGCATCGGTGGTGATGGATAAGGGGGCGTGAGGATCGGGATGGGCCAATAGAGCGGCGTCTACTAGGTCCTGTTTGCAAATTTTGAAGGAGGAGATGAGTTGGGGGGTCCAGGTAATGGGGCGGTTGTCATTTTTTTTGGAGGGTTGGGGAATGGCGTGTATGAGTGGTTGTTGATGTTGTGCTGCGTGTTTGATGTGTCTGCGGTAAAAGTTTAACATACCCAGGAAGCGGCGGAGTTCCGTCACGGTGCGGGGTTGCGGGAAGTCACTAATGGCGTGGACTTTGTCTGCGAGGGGTTTGATGCCCTCGGATGAAACGTGGTGGCCGAGGCAGCGGACGGAGGGTTGGCCGAGAACGCACTTGTCTGTGTTAACCAAGAGGCCTTCGGAGGAGAAGATGTCAAGGATCTGTTGGAGATGGCTGAGGTGTTCTTCCGGCGTCCTGGAGGCCACCAGGACGTCGTCGAGGAAGCAAAAGACGAACGGTAGGCCTCGCAGGATGCTGTCCATATAGCGCTGCCAAGTTTGTGCAGCGTTCCTTAACCCGAAGCCCATCTTAACATACTCGAAAAGTCCGAACGGGGTAATGATGGCGGTTTTCTGGACATCGGGGGGGTGAATGTTGATGTGGTGGAACGCCCGTGAAATGTCGAGGGTAGAGAAGATATTAGCGCCATGGAGGTGCGACGAGAAGTCCCGTAGGTGGGGAACATTATAAAGGTCCGGCGTGGTTTTCGAATTTAGCCGCCGGTAGTCCCCGCAGGGGCGGATATCCCCATTGGGCTTCTGCACGATGTGGAGAGGAGAAGCCCAAGGGGATTTTGAGGGGCGGACGATGCCGTCGGCTATGAGTTTATTAAAATGTTGCCGGGCTTTAGATAGTTGCAGGGGGTGGAGTCGTCGGGCTTTCGCTGTGATGGGGGGGCCGGAAGTCTCGATGTGGTGTTGAATGGTGGAGATGTGGGCAGAGGGGCGGCGCTGGGGGCGGTAGTTGAGGAGGAGGCGTTCAAATTGCGTAGGGGGGTGGTTGATGGCATGTATGAATCCGGGTATGGGTGTTTTTGTGGCGGGGTCAATCAGGCGCGCGTTCCGGACGTCGACCTGGAGACCGAAATATGCGAGAAAATCGGCCCCCAGGATCGCCTTCTCCACGTCCGCCACGGTGAACTCCCACTCGTACGCGAGCCCGCTCATATGAACAGAGGAGCGGTACGTCCCGTACGAGGGGATGGTGGTACCGTTGGCGGCGTAGAGAAGCTGCCGGTAGCAGCGCGCCTGACGACGGAGGATGTTGTTGGGAAATATTGATAGCGCCGCCCCTGTGTCCACCAAGAAAGGCACATTGGTTTTCCTGCAGCGCAGGAAAAGTCGCTGGTGGGTCGGGAGGGCGTTGGGCACAATTGCGGAGGTGGTTACGTTGGTCGGTGTTGGCTGGTCCGCCGCGAAGGAGACGCGAGGCGGTTTCTTGTCGTTCCGGAGGGGGGGAACGGCGGAGTCTGCAGGGGGGCAGGCCAGTTTGGTAGGAGGGGGTTTCGCCTTGTTCCGGGGAGGGGGAACGGTAGTGGTGGGCTGTGTGGTGGTTGGAGGGGGTTGTGCCCTGGAGGCGGGCGTGGAGGTTCCGTTCCGTGGTGGGGGAACGGATGCGGCGGCGTGAGTGGCGGCCGGGAGGTTGTCTGCCCTGTTGACGGGCATGGAGGGGCCGTTCCGGGGTGGGGGAACGGATGCGGCGGCGTGAGTGGCGGCCGGGAGGTTGTCTGCCCTGTTGACGGGCATGGAGGGGGGCGTTCCGGGGTGGGGGAACGGGAGCGGCGGCGTGAGTGGCGGCCGGAAGGTTGGTTGCCCTGGTGGCGGGCGGTTTGTTCCGTTTGTGGTGGGGTGAGGGATTCGGCGGCGCTGCAGGCGCGGCCGGGAGGTTGGCAGCCGTGGCGGCGGCGTAGGAGGGGTAGCGTGGCTTGGCGGTGGTGGCTGTGTGAATGCGGGCGGGGGGGGTATGTGCATGGTCCCCCCCGTGTTGGCGAGGAGGGGGGCCCGCCGGATTCACCGGCGGGCGTCTGCGTTTCCCTGCTTAGGGGCGAAGGAGCAGGGGGGTTGGCACTTGCGGGCCTCCCCACCGAAGTTTACGTGATAGAAACAACGGTTGGGGTGGTCCGCAGGTAGGTAGGCGGGGTTGGTGGGGCGGGCTGAGTTGGACGCGCGCGCAGCCGCTGGGGATCGGCCTCTGCGCTGGCGGGGAGGGGATGCGTCGCGGCGCTCGGGTGAGCGCTGGCGGCGGCGGTCGGCGGACGAGTCGCGTCGGCGATCCGCCGAAAGTGGTCGACGGCCGTCGAGGGAGGGTGCCCGGCCGCGTTCCCGGGATTTTGTGCGGTCCCGGAAAGGCGGGGGGTGACGTGGCGTACGCACCTCACTGACGGCGGCCGCGGCGGCTAAGTCATGCACGGCGTCCGCGAGGCGCAGGAGGGGCTCGTCGGGACCGTCGAGATGGCTGGCCAGGGCCATCTGGATGGGGTGGGGAAGGGCACGTAACCAGAACGTGCGTGCGATGTCGGCGGTCATAATCCCCTGCAGCTGGTGTCGCAGCCGCCGGTAGAGGTGTGAGGGCTTCTGGTCGCCGAGGTGTTGAGGTTGGGAGAGGGCGGCGACTCGGGCGATTTTCGACGGCTGGTAGGTGTTGATGAGGCGGCTGCGGAGGTCGTCGTACGCAGCGGCGGCGTCGGGGGAGATATCAGAGGTCTGCAGCAGGATCTCGTAGGGCAGTAACGAAATGATCCGAGAATATCGAGTTTTCTGGCTGCGGATGTTGGCGGCCGAAAACGCTGCGTCTACTTGGAAAAACCAAAGCGCCGGGTCGTGCGTGTAGAAGGGGGGTAGCGACAGAGGGAACGCAGCGGACGCCGTCATGACGTTGGCGGCGGCTGCGGCCGTAGCGGCGGCGGCCGATGACGCAGAGGTCGGCGGGGAGAGCGTGGAGAAAGGGTTGTCGGCCAATGCGTCGGATGTCGCAGCGGCGGGCGGCTGCAGTGTGGCTGGTCGCAAGAGCGGGGGCGTCGGTGAGTTCGGGTCCATTTCTGTAACTAAAATTCAAAAATTTGACTTGGTTTTGAATTTTGAAATTCGCAATCGGCGGGAGCGGTGGTGCGTTGAGTTGAGAGTTGAGCGGTGAGGTTTGGGCCAAGAATTGCGAATTTACACTGACTGGTTGAAATTTTGAATTTAAAATTTGGGACACCGAACTATTTGACTGGGGCGACACATGAGGTGGGAAGGTGGGAAGGAAGAAGGTTGAGTGAACGTCGGGTTCACCACTGTGATGAATTTAAAATTCTCATCACGGTGGCGTGGAAGGAAGGTGAGTGAGTAAATTTAGGTAAAGGAGAGAAAAGGAGGAAAAGTCGCAGGCGGCTGTAGTCAACCGAACATCTACGACTTTTGGAGGAGAGAGAGGTGGTGTGGAAGGAAGGTGAGGAAAAGTCGCAGGCGGCTGTAATCAACCGAACATCTACGACTTTGGAGGAGAGAGAGGTGGATGAGGGAATTTCACCTAGGCGGCTGTAGTCAACCGTTCATCTAGGTGAAGGAGAGGAAAGGAGAGGTCCCTTGTCTAGGCGGCTGTATTCAACCGATCATCTAGACAAGGAGGAGGAGGAGAGAGGAGAGAGAGGAGGTGAAATTCCCAGGCGGCTGTATTCAACCGATCATCTGGGAGGTAAGGTAAGAGAGAGAAGAGAGAGCTGGTTAGAGGAAGTGTCGAATGAAGCTTGAGCGCCAGGATCCGGGGTTTTATAGTACTTGGGGGCCTCTCCCTCCAGCTCCTTGCTGGGAGCTGGTAGTGGGGCCCCAGGTTGAGTAACCCTGGGTTCTGTCGCCTGTCCCCACTCATATCTTTATTTACGGAGCTTTAGTTTGGCGTTTGGATATTGGTGAGAACTTAATATGATAGGAGTGTTCCCGGGAGGGACTCACGACACTACATAAAGTGGGCAGAGTTTGAGTTTTATGCGCCAATAATCGCGACAGTTACAGGTATACAACTGGCAAACGGTGACCCAAAACAGAAAACCGCATTTTCGTGGGGCAATAGTACCTCAAATTTGGTTAAAACTGTATAGAAATCATCAAATATTGACAAAATCACGAAAAATAGTGTACAAATGGTGAATCGGAAATGAAAAACTGAGTGTTGAGTTTCCAAGATCTACTCAGTGTCTGTACACTTCCAACTATGAAATTAATGGTCAATGGATGTGCACTGCTTGACACAGGGGCGTAGGTTGACCTGGGCAGCATCAGACTTGAAAGATCAACGTTTTTAAAGAGGAAAATGTCAAAAATATAGAAGAAGATTTTTAGAGGAAGGTGGTTTAGTATAAATAAATAAACTGTCGATCACCTAGCACACAACGCACAACAACACAAATGTACGAGCCATCACCCACAAATTTGAATTTTAATCATCTCATAGTGACCTCAAAAAGCCCCCCCCCCCCCCGACCCTGTTGTAAAAAATTTACCCACCAAAAAAATTCCGCGGGGGCAAAAACCTGCCAGCCAAACGGCGCTGAAAGAAAATTTAAGGTTTAGAGGAAGGAACAGGTCCCTTTATTCGTATCCAACAGAGGGGGAAGGAACAGGAATCTATAATATGATATCCAAGTACGAAGAGCCATACTCGGTGCTTCGATTGTGCTACTCTATAATACTTCAATACTTCGCTATCAATAATACTTCAACGGTTGTTCAAGTTGCGAAAGTGAATACCAACAAACTCCAGCCCCTTCTACGTATAGATGGTGTAATGAACCGTTGTGCAATAATTTACCGTTGTGTAATAATTTACCATTGTGCAATAATTTATCCATTAATAATACCATCGTTTGTTCAAGTTTCACTACCTATCAACAAACTCCAAAAGACCCATTATTTTTCAAATGAAATAGTATCGTCATAACAACCAACTCGACTTCATACTCCGTGAATATAATCAGGTGCTCCCTGGCAATGATTATCTCGGGGCCAATTGCCGACTGTTGCCGCGTCCCTAGCAATGATATCTTGACTGAATGTATACAATTTCATTCACCCTCCTGTTAAAAAGCCTATCGGTACAAAATTCTGGGCCTTAGTGTGAACGAACGGCTGGACGTACGATGCTCCGGATGGTCTTGAAAAATTCCCAAGTTCGAGAACTGTTTAAAACCGTAAAAAATTCACGTAAAAAAAGGTATAGGCGTTCTGAAAATTTCAACCCCTATTTTGAACCCCTTAGGGGTTAACGCCAAGGTTCGAGGACCAACTAGACCCCAAATGGGACCTATAAACCGAATTTCGTAAATTTTTGGTTCATGCTAACTAAGAAAAGTGCGAAGTACGGCGCACGGCGGACGGACAGAAATTGTTCAATTGCATTTTCAGATTCTACATACCTTGAAACGGAAACCATCAAATTTTGATGGGGGGGAGGGGGGGTAAAAAAAGTTGTTCATGCTCGATTGAAAATAATAAACCAAATTATTGAACATAATAATGCAAAACGCTTCAGCAGAGCTTCTAAAATTACTGTTCCTTAGTTCCCGTACAACAGTTGTATCTGATTCTCTTTTTCTATAATCCCATATTATCACTATGTCGCGTTCTTGACTGAATAAAGCTCAAGTTTGAGTCGAATCGTTTCACCAAAAATTGCCTTCTGCTAGTGGATTGTGAAGACTGAAGGATTGTCGAAGGGCAGGTTGCCATGACAGGAACTCCTTTCTTATTGCCCTCGTCGTATGCTCTATTCAATGTACAGAAAGGCAGAATCAGATTACAGCGTTCGGTATAAAAGTTTCGAGTATTATCCTGGCCGGTGTTGTGTAAATGAGGCTGGCGTGATTTCAGAGGGCGCAGACGGTCGTTGAGAAGTTGATATGAGATCCTGTTACATGGCCATAAACATCTACCAACGGCTCAGTTATCGTGGTTACTTCGACACCCTCACACCTAAATGGCACAAAAACGGACATATTACGGTCATTACGAGCTGCCGCCCCCGTACGGTTATATGTAGCGTTTGATACGGGTGCGTTTCCGTGCTGCGCCAAAACGTGTTTGGCCCACACACTTTCCTTTCTGTCCTGAGAGTTCATCTTGGTATAATGAAAATCCATAGAAAAAACCCTGCAAAGTCCCTTGTCACATGGGATTATTATTCTATTCTATTGGACATACCTACAGAAATGTTGGTTGTTCATTTTTTTATTCTTTCATTTAAAATTTGGGTTAGGTACTTATTCTTTCATGTGTGTCGTGGCGTCCTCCCAGAACCATAACTTTACTATGTGAAATTCAGATATCGCCAAATAAACCTAGAAGTGGGGACGGAAGACGCAGGAGAGTCGAGGGCCAGCCTGGGGATCCCCACCATCCTCCACTATCTGGAGGATGGAGGGAGACGGCTCCCAAGCCTATAAAAACTCGCCTCCTTCGCCTTTCTAACCATTCTACGCTCTCCTCTAGTAGCTGACTACTCTCTGTCTTCCTTACCTCGTCTCTCTCCTCACCTAAAAGATCTTAGCAATGGTGGTGATTCGCTCATAACCAAACCAAGCAAATTCGCCCTAAAAGATCACGGGCATGGTGGTGATCCGCTCATAACCAAACCAAGCAAATTCGCCCTAAATGATCACGGGCATGGTGGTGATCCGCTCATAACCAAACCAAGCAAGTTCGCCCTAAAATATCACGGGCATGCGGTGGTGATCCGCTCATAACCAAACCGAGCAAACCTTCCAAAAAGATCCTGGGCATGGTGATGGTCCGCCCATAAACAAACCAGGTAGGAACGAACCCGAAAAGATCCGGGGCATGGTGGTGGTCCGCCCATAACCAAACCGGGCACATCCTCCCTACACCTCTCGTGGTAGATATGCGCTCTATCTCATCCATCACAATGTGCAATAGTTGAAATAGCTGTGTTTGATGGCTATCACAAATTCTGGTCCCCCAAAACCCGAATTAGGCTCGTATTTTTGACAAATTATCTTTGCTTATTGATTATGTCACATGAGTGTCCCGATTCACATGTTGATACTACTTCTAGTGTTACTAAAAATAAAATTTATGGTGACATCAGACAATTTCCCAGGTTTTTGACGCACAAAAAAATTATTTTGGGAGCTGAATCTTCGTTACAACCTCAATTCTTCACTCTTCGGTCAAAATCAACTTCATATTCGGTCTGCTCGCCCTAAGAAACTGGAAAACGATATCCCACAAGCTCGTTACTAAAACACCAAAAAACCCTATTTTTACACCCATTTTTCACCCATTAACAGTGTTTCAGGTTTGGCTAACCATATTATTATGACTAACCAAATGGTTTGATGAACGTCTACTTAGTAGGTATAAATATTATAAACTCATAATTTAAACTCGTAACATTTTGTTACAGCGACTTTTGCGCGTCTTTGCGGCGCTATTGCCGGCGTCTAGCGCAGTTCTGTGGCGCCACCTTAGGCAAAATCAGAACTTACCAATTTGTCAACTGACCATTGTGCGTACCCTTAAAATTTGAGGTGCAACTAACTGATTTTTTGCAGGAAAAAACCGTAAAAACCCAACTATTCTGAGGGTTTTGTTAGGTAACATTATGTTCTTTGAGGAATGTCAATGGTATTCAAACCCCACTATTAGAAATTGGAACCATTCCCCCGTTCTTACTGCTCATGAAATTTCAAATTTAATTGGTTCATTTAATTTTCCGTACAATTTTGAACAACATTTTTATTTTTTAATGGTTGGAATATTCAGCGGTTGTTTAAAAAGGTGATTTTTTAAATATCGAAATAAATGTATGAATTTCTTTTCCAACTAAACACTCAGCAAACACCGTACCGTAATAATTATGTGTGGATTTACTACCTACATCATGATTTTTACAAGTAGTAGTTCTCCTCTTACTGATTCTTCTGCTTTGATAATGCTGCATGCATAAATATCCACGGTTCATTCCAGCAAAAACTTTTTTTTCAACCATACATAACAACTGCACGCCGCCCAATTATATCACAGTGCTCAATAAGAAGCATTTCCGGAGCGCGCGAAACGTGGTTTGTCGCCCACGCACGCTCTTCATACGGATTTTCCTCGCATTTTCCCGCTTTTCTGGAGGGTTTATCTCGGTATAATGAAAATCCTTAGGGGAAACACGGGATTGCGAGGACTAGATGTGGTAAAAATTAATGAAACTCTTATCTTTCCTCCTCCGCCACCACCACACCCCCTAAACCTTCCCGTTATGCGCATTTAGGCTTCACCACCAAAGACAATACTCCAACTTTAATGGAGGGCGGAACCTCTAGATAAAGTTCCTTCTTTCGAAATATTTAAAGTTGCCCCGTATTTATTATGGCTAATATCATAATTTCAAAGCATCTGTTATGTCGGGATAGGGTTCGCTCCTTTTTACTCCCCTCTCGATCCTATTCGCAAGTTCTTTTTCAGTGAGAAAACCGAAACAGAAAGTTGCAAATCCACCATAACATCCACCGTTGTGTTGGGAATTGTTTTGAAAGTTTTCATAACTTTGTAGGAGGTCCCCGAGCTGCGGCCCTCGCGGATAATGTTTTTTTTCGGAAGTTTCCAATCTGTTCGCATATTTACCTACCTACTTTACTACAAAGTAGGTACTGTCATTATTGGGATATATGGATATATGTATATATTTTAATTTAAACAATTTATAAATAAATCAAAAAACTTAATTACGGTGAGCCTAGTGGTGCAGTCAGGATTTGTGGAAGGCGGAGCGGGGTATCGGAATTAGAAATTGATGTTTGAATTTACAAAGCTGAATGTATATTTAACAAAGCACTAGATGTTACAGATAACTTTAGGTAAGATAAACCGATAAAATATATTCATTTGGCAAAAATGTTAGCGAATTTTCAAAGAAAATGAAGCTGCTGCAATGAGTCCAAAATTTTCAGGTCACAAATTTTTGAAATTGTTTTACTGGCAAATCCGTTTCAGACCATCCTGATTTCCTACTTAGATTTTAACAAAAATGAATAAGAAATAATACATTATATTTATTCACTTATGTGTCACGCCAGACGATATAATTATAACCAAGGGTACGTGATAAGAATTCCAAAATTCGCCAAAATGTTCTTATTGCCAAACAAAAGGATGAGTTCGAAGATGAGCAATTTTAAAAAATTCTGAAGGGGCAAAGTTGAGTTACTGAGGTAAACATTGGTTAAAACGACTCAAATTGCCAACAATTTTATTGATATAAAGTCATAGACTGGTGTGCACCCAGTATAGATGCCCCTTCTACGAAGATTGCTGTTTTCTGTGGTCAGTACCCTCGAGCTCCCCTAGAAAAGCCCTGAAAAGAGTACCGGAGCCGGCCCGGGAATTACAGTTTCATAAAAAATGCGAGGGATTCAATAATATTCAATAATTAATAATTTGTTGTTATTCATGAAGCATAGGGTACAATTATGAACCGTTGTGTAATAAAACTTGTGTAGGTACACCTGTGTGTAATAAACCATTGTGTAATACTTTATCTGTATAGATGCCCCTCCTGCGTAGATCAAATTACTGTGGTCAATACCCTCGTGCTCCTACCAGGAAAGCCCTAAATCGAGTTGTACTGGAGCCGACCCGGGAATTAGAGTTTCGTAAAAATGCGCGGGATTCAATATTCAATCATTATAATTATTTGTAGGGATTCATGAAGCATAACGTTTGTTCAAGCTACAAAAATACTTATCAACAAAATCTGATCATCATTCTTCAAATGAAATAATAACACAGAACAACCAACTCGACCATACAGCCATCCGTGATAATAATCAG